>JAXGGT010040319.1:0-12251 GCA_035583425.1 Marsdenia floribunda
GTGTTTGAGTGACAATTCTTAAGTGATTTATTTTACTAGTTTATTTTCTTTTAATCACACCTATTCACACACATCACATACTTGCTTGCCAAAGCTGGAGAACAATCTGGTGAAGGAATTGTCAACCATTAGGATACAAGGGGCTTCATGTTCTCAAGATCCATTAGTGTAAAAGACCCTATTTTACTGCTATCGTGTAATGACTCTATTATATTTTAATTAATCAAGTTACTTTCAATACCAAAAAAAAAAAAAAAAAAAACGAAATGAAGGGAATCAAGGAAAACCTTCCAAGTATTTCACTTTGAATCGCCAAGTCAGCAAGGCCAGGTCGACAAGGGGTGATGTTCTCCCACTCCGGTTACGTCAATAAGGATTGACTTCCCTACTCCACTCTGGGTCGATGTCCCTGAGCTACGAAACAAGGAATGCTAGGGTTCTATGAAGTCCCATTCTCCTTTTCAGACTTCCGTACGGGACATTAATAGGGGATAACACAGGGGATGGAGAAGTACAATCACCTTTATGTGCGACGACGCATGGGTGTACTTCCCTGTCCAAGTGCCACCCTCCCATTGGACACAATCTCCAAGATGTAACAGTAAAAACCCCTCAGGGGGATTTAGAGAAAGCTATCTTGAATATTCCATGATTCCAGAAGTGAGGATATTCTCTTCATTTTTCTCTCCTGATTCCTTTTCCCTATCTTTCCATACTCACTAAATTATCGAAGGGTCATTACCAGAGATCCCTCCTCCAGTGTTTAACTTGTCTTTTCAGGTGACTAGGACCCATCTGGCTTATTCTCTACATTACACTTGACACAGTGAAGTTGATACTTGATCAGTTGGTTCCGTTACTGTGAAATCATCTTCCTTCCTTCTTTGATTTGTTTCTCTGATACAACCCCTACCTGCTTTCGGATAGCTAGTTACTTGCATTATCCTTCTACATTGTCCACGAATGGCTTCCAAAGGACACTTGAGAACCTCAAGCACTCCATGATAGAAGGAGCCTATTCTGCAAACTCTGGCGAGGCCTGCCTCTAGACAACCAACATCATCTTCCAAACCCAAGTCTTAACCAACTCAACTTGCGGGCCCCTTTGTCCATAGGCGCCCAGCGGCTAAACGATTGGGGCACACGTCCAAAGATTTGGGAGAAAGGCTCATCAGGTAGAGAAGCAAGGCAACAACTAACCCAATAGGGCGACCGACTGACCCCCTGCAATAAGAAGTTGAATGCCTCCATAGGCAAAATGAGGTATGGGCCAAATGGGCGACCCTCAGCAGAAGAATGGCAGCCATTGGTTAAGTACTCCCACCGCCGATGTTGGCTACAGAGGCCCCTCCCCCCAACATAGGCACCAAAAGTTTCCTACGATGTGGCGCGCATCCACACGGAGATGCAAATGAGGAACTCAGCTAGATGTGCTAGTGCCGCACGATCTAAAAGGCAATGATTGCATCACACCAGAAGCAAAGTCGAGGAATCTCACCATTCATCACGTCCTCGTGCTCGGCCTGCGGCGACACTAAGACCTGATTCAAAAAGGTCAAGAATGTTGCCACGCCTCCGAGGACACAACAAGTGATGAAAAAATTCAGGGGGATCGAAATAGGGCCATTCACAAGATGGATTAGGGATGCATCCCCTAACCCTTCCCTGAAGTTGTCGTAGTTCGTCTTGTACAAATCTGCCATGGGCTCATCACAATTGATGAAGCAATGTTGTGTTGAGTACTCCCTAGTACTCTGGCTGACAAGGCCCTCTCTTAGTACACGTTGTTGAAGGCAAACTCCATCGACTTGTGGGAAGCCATGGAGAAGTCTTTTCTCGACAAGTTTAGCACAGTCGGAGTTATCTCAAAAATAAGGGGAGATCTCGCCAGTGTCAAACAGCGCGAAGGCGAGTTGTTGTTATCCTGTTTGGACAGATTTAAAAAACTGCACGATGAGATCGAGGGCCTTATTGAAGACATCATCCTCACTTGTTTTGAGGGTAGCTTCAAGTCGAGGACTCTCTATATATATTACAATTGCGAAAAC
Source organism: Marsdenia floribunda (assembly GCA_035583425.1). NCBI lineage: Eukaryota > Viridiplantae > Streptophyta > Magnoliopsida > Gentianales > Apocynaceae > Marsdenia > Marsdenia floribunda. The sequence continues at coordinate 2,049 of JAXGGT010040319.1, forward strand.
CTCGGACATTAGGAGAAATGTTCAACGTCGCAAGGAAGGTCGCTTTAGCCAAAAGTTCTTCGAACTTGGGGGCTGCGACCTCCACGACGGGGAAGGAGAAAACCTCTAAGTTGAAGCAGTGGAAGTCCACCCCGTAGAAAGAGGGGGGAAAAGACAAAAAAGACAAGGAGTGGAGGAATGAGCAAGTCAATACTCATCTGAATGTGTCCAAGGAAAGCCTCATCTCATTACTAAAAGAGCATCATGGGGTTCAGGATCCCCACCATTGGAACCCGCAAAAACAAGGGATTGCACCAAATTCTGTGCCTTTCATCGCGATTACAGCCACCCAACAGAGAATTGTGTGTAGTTGCGAAAAGCTATAAAGTGACTTCTCCACGAGGGACACCTTCCGAAGTATCGGGTAGACTCTCGATCCCAACAAGATCGAATAGAGCGAGATGCAAAGGTAACAGGGGAAAGGGTGATCGACGTTATCACCACTGATGTACCTTCCATTTCCCAGCTCAAGTGACAGATCCACACACTCCATTCTACCTTCATTGTCCAAGATCTCATAGCCATTGGAGGGGATCTTAGCTTCACGAAGGCAAAATTAGCCCCGACCCCAAAGACGCAACGCACCCTGGTTATATTAGACATAGCATTGACCTCCCCCGGGGTAGATAATTCTTTAGTGGAGTGGACCTTGGTAGATACAGGAGCCTCCAAAGACATTCTCTATTATTGATACTTCAAAGAAATGGGGCTCAGTGACCAACAACTCCAGTCGGACTCAATGAGGTTAGAGGGATTCACCAACCACAAGATTTTGGTCAAGGGGATAGTCACGTTGATCTTGACCTTGGGGACAAGCATGGCAACCCGAAGTGGGAGGTCGATTTCTATGTCGTTGATATCAACTCCTCCTATAATGCTATCTTAGGGGCTCCTTCCCTCACCTCATTTGAGGTGGTGGTATCTATGTCGCACCAAAGGATCAAATTTCCCATTGAAAAGGTAATCAAGTATGTCCAGAGTAATCCCTGAGTTATCTTATGAAGAGTCAGAAACGATAGGTTTGCATGGCCACCTTTGAACCCATGCAGATCGGAGTAATCGCATGTACTATAGCCGCAAAAAGGGATAAGGACCCCTGCACCCCCATAGAAGCAACAGAATATGTGGAGGTCATCCTCCATGAGGGATTTCCCGAGTAGAAAGTGAAGGTAGGGGCCACTCTCCCAACCGAAGAATAAAAGGAGCTTATCGACTTTCTAAGAAAGAGGTGGACTACCTTCGCTTGGCGAACAATTGAGATACCCAATTTGACCGAAGAGGTTGCGGTCCACAAACTCAACATTAGACCAAGCCATGTGCCAGTGCAACAGAAACCACAGCGCTTTGGAGAGGAAAAAGAGCAGGCTATGAGGGAGGAGGTGACAAAACTCCTTAGTGCAAGCTTTATCCGTGAGGTCAAATACCCCACCTGGCTCGCTAATGTCATCATGGTAAAAGAAGGCTTATGGGAAGTGGCAAATGTGTGTCAATTTCACCGACCACAATAAAGCCTGTCCCAAGGATTGCTACCCGTTACCTCGGATTGACATACTAGTCGACTCCACAGCTAGGTACTCTACCGTGAGATACCATCATATCCCTCTTCACCTCGTGGACCAAATCCATACCTCCTTTAGAGCCGCCGGAGCTACTTACTGTTATTAGCTGATGCCTTTTGGGCTAAAAAATGCTAGAGCGACCTATCAAAGGATGGTGAACAAAGTCTTTCAGAGCCAGGTTGGAAGGAATATCGAAGCCTATATCGATGACATGGTCGCTAAAATAAAGGCAGGGGCTTCCCATCTCATCGACTTGGAAGAAACATTTGACACCATGGATTGCTTCCAACTCAAGTTGAACCCAACCAAATGTGCCTTTGGAGTCAAGGCAGGAAAGTTTTTGGGCTTCATGATAACAGAGCTGGGTATCGAAGAAAATTCGGAGAAGATCTCTGCCCTCCTTAACACGGGTCCACCAAGATGCATAAAAGATCTCTAACAATTGAACGGATGCATAGTGGCCTTGGGTAGGTTCATCTCTAAATCGGCCAAACAATACTTGTCGTTCTTTAAGGTGTTGAAAGGGGCGACAAAGACGATTAACTGGACCTCAGAGTGTGAAGCGACATGGGAGGATCTAAAGGAATACCTCGGATCTCCACCTTTGCTAAGTTCCCCGATATGTGGGGGGCAACTATTCATGTATTTTGTAGCAGTAGACTGAGCCGTTGTCGTCGTCTTAATTAGGGAATTAGACAGGAGACAGTTACCCATTTATTATGTAAGTAAGGTTTTAAATGGGCTTGAGTCCAAGCACCCTAATATAGAGAAATTGGCTTACACTTTGATTGTGGCTGCTTGGAAACTCTAGGCATACTTTGAATCCCATACCATAAACGTATGCACTAACGCTCCAATCCATCAAATCTTTCACAAAATGAATCAATCTAGGAGATTACTAAAATAGTTGGTCGAGCTTAGCGAATTCAAAGTTAATTTCCTCCCTTGATCTACTATCAAAGCACAAGCTTTAGCCAATTTTGTAGCAGAGAATTCCTTTACACAACGGAATGGAGACCAGCCAACTGAGGGTCAAAGCCCAACCGCATCAATCTGGCAAGATGCTTGGTTATGAACATCGACTGCGCGGTAAACTCGAGCGGAGCCGGGGTCGGTATGTTAGTGCAATCACCAGGGGCCATCAAAATCCTCAAAAGATATATCCGACTAGACTTTGTAGTCATAAAAAATAAGGCAGAGTACGAAGCACTGGTTATCGGTTTAAGATGGGCAAGGCATGTCGGCTTAAGTCGCATCAAAGTATGTAGTGACTCTCAGGTTGTCGTTAAGCAACTAACTAGAGAATTCGATGTCCACTCTGAGAGCTTGGCCAAATACTTCCACCTAGCCAAACAGGAATCCGCAGGACTTGAATTCTTTGAGATTGAAGCAATAGGACGAGCCCTTAATTGTCGAGCAGATCACCTAGCGAAGGTCACTTCTACGGAGTCCCCAAATCTCGACAGACTACCAATTGAAGTCCAAGAAAGACCATCCACTATGGAGGCGGAGCCTATAATGCAAATCGATGGGCAACCAAAAACTTAGATCGAAGAGCTTAAAGACTTCATTGAGCATCTAACACTCCCTAAGGACGAAGCTCGGGCTAGGCAAGTTCGCAGACAATCTGCTCGCGATATCGTGCTCGGGGATATCCTATATAAGCGATCTTTCTCTAAGCTTTTACTTCGTTGTGTTCCCCCACACTCGGTACAAGATCTCCTATATGAATTACACGAAGGAGTCTGTGGGGGCTATCCTAGAGGAAGATCGCTAGCCAAAAGGGTATTGATCCAAGGATACTACTGGTCGACGCTCCGACAAGATGCTAAGGCTTATGCCAAAAGATGTCTTAGCTGCCAACTCTATTCTGACATCCTGCGACTTTCGTCTATCGAACAAATCCTATTAATGCCAACATAGCCGTTTGATATGTGGGGATTGGACCTCATGTGGAAATTTCCAAAGGCCAAGGGTGGATTTGAGTACTTGGTGGTAGCCGTCGACTATTTTATCAAATAGGTCAAAGCTAAACCCCTAGTGGACCTTCAGCAAAGACAACGTGGTCTCCTTTTTTCACGACCATGTCCTATGTTGTTTCGGTGTTCCTAGAGCAGAAGTGATTGACCATGGGACCCAGTTTTTGAAAAATTTTACGACAGAGTGCAAAGGATTTCATATCCGTCATTAGAAATCTTCAGTCGCCCATCCTCAAGGAAACCGAAAAGCCGAAGCCGCTAACAAACTTGACCTAGGCGCTCTCAAAAGGAACTTGGAAGGCAGGTCAAACAAATGGGTCGAGGAGCTGCATCTTACATTATGGGCAGTCCGCACCTCGTCTAGGGGCCCCACTGGTGAGACACCATATGCCTTGGTATATGAATCTGAAGCAGCAGCACTGGCCGAGGTGGCACTCCCCACATAAAGAATCAAAGGATACTCATAGTCTGGAAATACTTTGAGTCAGAGCCTCGACCTCGACCCCTTGGACAAAAGACAAAAGGTAGCTCGACTACGATTTGAGGTATACAAACAATGGACCAAGAGGGCTCATGATAAAAAAATAGTTCGCAGGCCGATATACGTGGGGGATTAGGTACTTAGGAAGATTTAATTCACGTCACAACAGGCCAAGATGAACGTGCTTAGTCTGAATTGGGAAGGCCCATACTGAGTCGAATAGGAGGTCAAACCAAGCACTTACAGACTTGCTAAGGAGGACGGTGCACTACTACCAAATCCTTGGCATTCTGACCATCTTAGAAAGTTCTATCAATGATCTATACTCTAACGTATAAACTTGTCAGAGTTTCAGTAAATAGAGCACCATTTGATTGCATGCTCAAGAAATTCTTCATTATCCTCACGAGGTAGAAAAATGTCCCTCTATGTATCAAGTGAGAAAATAAACATTGTGGTACTCAATGGATGCGTTTTGTCCGTGTAAAATCTTTTAGGACTTTTTCTATATAAGTTGATTAATGAATAAAAATTCATCTTTCAAGCGGTTGATCTACAGGTTGAGAAAAAATATTGTTTTGCCAAGATCTTTCATTTTAAATTCCTTTTTTCTAAGAATAGACTACTTTTGAAATCTCTTCAAGAGTTCCAATGATATTTAAATTGCCAACATATACAACAACTATTTCAAATTCCGAACTTGCTTTCCTAATAGAAATAAATGGTCAAATTTGGTTATTTTGATAATGTACCTATAATAAATATTTGTTGAAATGATCTACCACATTCGCATAGATTGCTATAAACCATACAAAGATCTTTGTAATTTTTTATTGAAAATAATTCTCAAGAATATGAATCGTATGCTTCAAACATCTTAAATCCTTGGGGGATTTTCACATAGACATCATTATCAAGTGAACCATGCAAATAGACTATACTTATGTTCATAAGAAGGAAATTAAAAATTTTCATTAGTTTCCAGACTAATGATATGTCAAAATGTAATTGTAATCACCACAATAGAATATGTGACCTCTAGTTAAATCCAAGTTTTGTGGAAAAAAAAGGATCTTGTGCAACAAGTCATGTTTTTTTTCTTATAACCTCACCTTCCTTATTTGGTTGTCGCACAAATATCAATTTGTACCCTATGAGTATGACATCTTTAGGTGTCCAATGTATAAGTCCAAAAAGTTCATGTTTTTTAAGTGAGTTTAAATATGTTTGAATTGCATCTTCCCGAAATAGTCAATCTCATCTACATCAACACTAATCGACCCATGTAGGTTCATGATCACCATTATCATCTGCAATAGCTTTTGTTACATTATATATATTCACAAATATTGTCGATAAATGTTTCTCTTTTATTCAATTATTTCCCGTATAGACATAACTTATTGAGATTTCATCATTCTCCTCTTTTTCATTATTTTAAGGTACCTGAGAACATCTTCTAGAGTTATTCCATTTGTCATGTTTATTACTCTTCTAAAGTATCAATTTGTTCAATGGACTTATTCAGAATATATGCTCCCTTATATTTGCAAAAACTTCTTATATTTTAGAACCAATCAATCTACCATGGTTCTGGCGTGCTATAGACTCATTTTTTATTTCATTGATGGATTATCTTACCAAAACATCAATACGTACGAAACATTTACAAATAGTATATGTGACTAAATTAGTCACTTTCTTTAGGTAAGTAAATCCATCTGGCAATTTGTATTTTATAATTAAACTATCTTCTGAACTTTAAGTTCACATTACCTTATACGGTGATCAAAATATTGCAAAATATTCTATGTAATATTTTTACCAACTTGCATTTTTGTTTGTCCCCTTAATATTGAGAATTTTTATTTAATAAAATTGTAAAAACGTCTCATGTTATAAGTTCAATGTATCTTATGATAGGAGAATCAAATATAGGATATGTTCTCAACTTCTTTGAAGACCCATGTTTGTGAGTTTTGGAGGAATTATAGAAACATATATCGCACATTCAAAAATTCTAAGACGAAAAATATTTGGCTACTAACTATTAGCCAATTGTAAATAGGGAGAACTTATATTGGCATGATACCAATAAGTTTTGTTGCATACAAAATTGTATTGTCCTTAAGTAATAATGAAATATTTTGTTCTCGTAAGTAAATATATAGTTATAAATTGTGCATATTTTTGTGCATGAACATAAGCTAGAGGATGTTCTACACTTATGTCAATCACAAAATTATCCAAATGTATTGTGCTCACAGTCTTCTTATTTGAAGCAAGCAATCTCGCAAATGTTAGGTTATGAATTGTTAATAAACATACATGAGATCATCAACTGGATGCATCTATTTAGAACCACAAAATATCTGGTAATGGCCTAACATTGAGCACAAGGAGCACATGAAATTCTTTGGATTAAAAAATCTTCAATTTTTTCAATGAGTGTCCATGTTCAAAAAAAAAAAAAAAAAAATTGCATCATATTGAACCAAGATGCCCTCAGAGGTTATTTTAGTTAGTTAATTTTATTTCTTTATGAAATATTGTAATTGTTCTTCCAGAACAATCAATTAGTAACGTATAAATTTAAATTTTGAACTTTACTATTACATAATTTCAAAATAAAAAGATAAATGTATAATAATAAAATACTAAATAAATAAACATATTAAAATAATAAAAGATAAATATTGTAAAAGATAAACATGATAAATTAATGGGAAAATAGTCGGTTTGGTCCCAGAACTTTTTTCGGGCGGCCAGTTTAGTCCCTAAACTTTATTTTTGGCCAAATCTCATCCCAAAACTTTTTTTAACCTTCCAAAAAATTCCTTTAGCCGGTTTTAGGGCAAGTAACCGGTAATTTCCTTTTTTTTTTTAAATTGAAAGGGTATTTTGGGAAAATTGAATAAAAATTCATAACTCATTAAAAACCATCTCCAAACCCATCACCACCGCCTCACCGGTCACTCTCTTTTCCTCACTCTCCTCTAATATCTCACCATTCCCTTCTCCTTCACCTACCTTCCAGTTGACAACGTAACCGAAAGAAACCTCCCCTACCACCACCCGAACAAAATCCCCACCCCCTCACGGCAACCTCCACCATGGATCCCGACCCCCCCCCCCCCCCCCGGCTCCTCCTCCTACCACACGAAACACTACTCAAACAAGAAGAACTGGCAGGACAACTCTTCTCGCAAACAACAGACACAAATGAAGCCGAAATGAAGATTCTAGAAACAACCCATTACCACCAATAAAGCCATTAATAATTTTCGGGTTATATTTCAAACAATGCATTTCCTTTTATTTAGATGAAGTGAACAAAGCTTCTGCCCACAATCCAAAATCAATCACTCCAGGGAAGAAAAAAGCAACTCACTTCCAACTTCTCCTACTAGTGGAATATAGAAAAGCTGAAATCTTGCTTCCTGGTTGAAAAGGAAAAAAATGAAAATGATCAGTTGTTATGAGGGAGGTTTTAGAGGCTTGAAGAGGAAGATGGGTATAGAATAAACAAGAATGGGCATGTGAGAATCAGAAGTTGCAATGGCGATGGAGACGGGAGAATGAAAGTGAGAATGGATGGGTTTGGGAATGGGTTTTTATTCACTATTCCCAAAATACCCTTCCAATTTAAAAATAAAAAATAAAAAAACCGGTTATTTAAATCAAAAGGACTCATTTTGAAGGTTAAAAAAAGTTTTGGGATGAGATTTGGCCAAAAATAAAGTTTAGGGACTGAACCGGCCTCCCGAAAAAAGTTCTGGGAACAAACCAGCTATTTTCCCTAAATTAATAAAAGAATAAATAAAATGTATTAGATAATATTATAATTCTTTCTTTTTAATGTTCGAAAGAGTCAATGATATCTATATTTAGCATACTACGATATAGAGGCCAATGATTTTTAAGCTCAATGATAACATAAAATTATAGTTTTTTTTTTCATAATTTTTCTTTGTTTACTTATGCCTTCTTAAAACAATTTCTTGTTTTCATATTTGTTATTCCACTTATAGTGGTAAGAAACATATCTATTATTAGAATGTCGTCACTTATGGTAGTACAACCATTAAAATACTATCACTTTTAATGGTAAGACATGTGTTAGCCATTAAAATATTACTACCACTTTCGTGGGTAATGTATCTATATATAATATGCAAAAGATATATAAATAATAGAGAAACATACTAAGATGAATATATATTATATTAAAATATTAAATAATAATAAGAATAAAAAACAAACATATTTCTCGTGGTCATTGTTCTTTTCCACTTCTGGTGGTTTTGAATATTTGGCTTCTTGAATATTTATCTCAATAATTGTGATATAATTTGTCAAATTTATCATGATTTCTCCTAAGGTCATAGATTATAACAATATTTACTTATAGGAATCAGGTAAAATTTATTGGTCGGATTCAATGATTAATATTTTAATACGATATTTGAGAAATAAAAGTTAGAAAATTATTTTCTAACATATCGTCATCTATTATATTCTCCCACTTACATTTAATTGTGAGATAAATTTAATTATCTAAAATAAAAGTTATTTTCATTTACGGATTTGAAATCCTATAACATTGTATGCATTCAATCATGCTGTATTTTTTATCATACTATATTTTTAGGTGAATAACTATCTTCCAATAGTCGAATCTTTCTTACGACCATCTTTTGGTAGTCGAATTAGTTGGTCTTTTACAAAAACATATCATCTTCAAAATCTCATCTTTAAATAATTATTTTGGATGACAGTATCTATTAGACTTGTCTTAATTATATGCATCTAATATTCATGAAGAATAAACTTTTTTGGTGACTTGAAAAGCTACAATTTTGTCATCAGAATAAATAACGTACCTCTTTATTCTTCTTGAGTCAAACTTCAAACTTCAAATACGGTAATCTAGGTTGAACTTCTAGACAACTGCTTGCTTTCATAGAATAATATCATGGCAACTTAGATCTTGGTGATCATATTTGATCCTTGGAAACCATCACAATTATGATTGGCCTATAATATCGTGTCATCCAATGGAACCTAGAAGAAGGTGACTCATGCAAACAACTTATTTCTTTTCAATAGAAAAGGATAGCCAAGCCAACCCAAAATTAGCTAGACAATATTAGAAATCTTATCAACTTGTAAATTGGAGATGAATGGCCACGGTCCCAACCCTGGAGGCTCTCGTGGTGTGACAAAGGCTTGTGAAAAATCTACTAAATCATTCATACAAAGACTACTAAAACAATAGAGATTCAAAAACAATAGAAAATTGTGTTGATAATGTGTTATAAAATAATTAATAATAATAAAATAAAAGAGAGAAAAAGTAAAAATAAAGAGAATAATTTAACTATTCATTTTATTCATCAATCTTTAACAAGATATGAAACCCTCTATTTATAGAGATAGATCTATAAAGGTATAATAGTCTTAAAAAATAGGGAGCTAAGAAGTAAATAGGACATTGGAGTCTTCAATGGATATTCATATAATAAATATATTTATAACAATAAGATTATGATTTGTTCTTGTATAAGGATTTTTTCTTCCAATGGTACTTGAGTAATATATGTGAACTTCAAGGACATTTTGATGCTTATCTAACCTTTTAACCTACTATGATTTTATCATTTTCTTTTTTCAATGTTTTACAATTTTGTCTCTTTATGTTCTTGCTTTATCCAATTAATATACTTCGAATTTATTCTCTTCATCAACAGACTTTTAATTTTCTAAATTTAAACTTTTCATTTTTTATCTCTTCCAAAGAAAGATTAAATAGTGATTATTATTTACCAAATATATATATATATATATTCTTTTTCTCAATTCATTATTGCTTTGTGCTCAACTTCTTAAAGAAATTCAAGTTGTTCTTTTTTAAGTTATATTAATATTTTTTCATTCTTTTTTTTTCAATCTCCTTTTTCATATAATTTTTATATTTTTTTTTCCTTTTATGTCTTTTTTTTTTTTTTTCCTATCTTTTTCTTACTTAAAGTGATTTTTGTATTTTTGCATCATATTTTGTTTCTTACATGATGTGTGATTAGTATATATGATTTAAGTAAGATATTATCAACATAAAATGCATCATTAACATAATTTGTCACTT
>JAXGGT010040340.1:0-12247 GCA_035583425.1 Marsdenia floribunda
ATACGATTATCAAAATTTGTACTTTAAAAATATATGTAATATATATGTTACATTTTGATAATTTAATCAATCTAAAAAATTTTGAATTGATTTAATATTATTTATAAATTATTTAAATTCAAATTATTTAATGTAATTTACGACTGATTTACCATCGATTTACGACCGATCTGCGACCAATCTGCCACCAATTTACGACTGATCTACCACCGATTTACGATCGATCTACCACCGATCTAACACCAATCTGCGACCGATTTACGACCGATCTACCACCGATCTGCGACTGATCTACCACCGATTTACCACCAATCTGCGACCGATCTAAGAAAAATCTTTTAATTTACCAACTGATATAACTACCGATTAGCTACCGAATTTCGGTCGCAATTGCGATTGATTTAATTCGGTCGTTATTTTATTGGTTTTGCGACTAAATAATTACGACCGATGGCTTCGGTTGCTGTTCGGTCGTTATTCATCTAATTGCGACCGATTTACCACCGAATGGTCGGTCGCAAATTTCCTTTTTTCTTGTAGTGTTTACTTTTGTGTCAATAGAAGCGGCTACCGAAAGTAAAGATCTTGTTCTAAAATCTCTAAACTTGACACATAACAATTGCAACCATGTATGGAAGAATAAGTTCATCACTGCAAAATGGGTTGCATCAAGATACATTGAAAGGATTAGAGTAAATCCAAGAATTCCTGCTACTTCTATAAGGCAACAAGTTGTTGAACAATTTCGAAGTGAAATTTCAATAGCATCTGCTTATAATGATAGGGAAATAGTTGTAAGTATGATAGTTGGGATGAAGTGGAGCAATATAAGCAAGTTTGGAATTACAAAGCAGAGTTGTTGAGAACTTATCCAAACTCAATTGTGGAAATTGAGCATGAGAACTTCAGAGAGGAGGGTAGGCAGCTAAGATTTCAGAGAATGTATATGTGTTTGGGTCTTTTGAAGGATGGTTTTAAAGAACATTGTAGACCTATCATAGGATTAGATGGCTGTCACATTAAAAGTGCATATCAAGGACAACTTTTGACTGCTATTGGCATGGATGAGAGCAATGGATGGTGGCTTGTAGCATGGGAAGTTGTAGAAAAAGAGGCAATGGACCAATGGAAATGATTTTTGACACTACTTCAGGGTGACTTGGATTTGCCAAATGATGGATATGCATTTACTTTCATATCAAACAGGTAAAAAGTAAAGGTTTTTTATTCTCAATCAAGTAATTTTCATGCTCAGTCTTTCTATCATGTCTTTACTAACATGCCACTTTGTTTTCTAGGGGTTGGATGCTGAATTGGCCATAGTTTTACCTAATAGTGACCATAGATTCTGTGTGCAACACATGTACAACAATTTCAATAAACTGCTCAAAGGTAAGAGTTTGAAAGACAAGTTATGGAAGATTGCATGTTTTATAGTAATATAGTTTTGTATGAAAAGTCAATGGCTAAGTTGATGGAGTATGATGAGGAAGCATATAGGTGGGTAGCCAATGGACCTAGACCAGAACAGTGGGTCAGAGCATATTTTTCCCCTCATGTTAAATGTGATATATTATGCAATAATCTTTGTGAATCTTTCGATGTTCACATTTTAGAAGCTAGAAGTCAACCTATTATTGGAATAATGGAGGGAACTAGAGAGTTAGTGATGTGTAGAATTGAACGTAGGAAAACTGAGATGATGAAACAACCAGGAGATGAAATATGTCCTGTAATTAAGGATAAATCTGAAATTGCTGTATTAGAATCAAGAAGATGGAAGCCAGTTTGGAATGGACATGATGGGTATCAAGTGAGAGACCCTAAGGACCAACAATTTATTGTAGATATGAAAAAAAAAAAAAAAAAATCAATGTAGTTGTGAATCATGGACAAGGACAAGAATTCCTTGTGTCCATGCATGTATGCTCTACATAAAAAAGGTCTATATCCACACAATTTTATTGATGAAATATTTAGTGTCATTGAATTTTTGAAATTCTATGATCATGTTTTGTGTCCTATAAATGGAAAAGAAATGTGGCCAAGGGGAGAAGGGGTTCTCTTGGATCCTCCAAGGGCATACAGGCAGCCAAGAAGACCCAAAAAGGCCAGGAGAAGACAACTTAAAGAGGGAAAAGATCATGGTAGAAGTAGGAGAAGGATTATCATAAGGTGCACTAAATGTGGACAACAAGGTCAAAATAGGGCCTCTTGCCCTGCCAGTACCATTGCACCTCAAAACAAAACAACAATATCACAAGGAAAAATGCACCTACAAAAAAGGTATAAATTTGTGGGTGTAAATTGTTTTATTTCTCTGTTATGTACTCTATGTATAAAAGGTTAGATCTTGTTTTCTTCTTCGATTGGTTTTATAGAGAAAGGCAACAAACATGGTAAATATACTTGTGCAACAGCAGGAAACAACAACAACATTGGGTCAAAGTTCTGGGGCAAGAAACTGAGATGGAGCAGCAACCTGTACCTAACTATGAACATGAAAACGAGCATGAAGAAGGCATTCAGTAGCAACCTCCAATGACAAATGATGATGATGTCAGTACATAAGAGATCTTGAGGAGATTAGTTGAGCTATTGGAGCAAAGTAGAACACTAAGGGGAAAGACAACTATTGATTTGAATGCAACAGCCTTGGTTGAAGAACCATTTGAACAAGTAATGAGGCAACCATGGAGGAGGTTACAATTCAAGAAGAAGAGTAAGTGAGGGGTAGACAGAAGTGGGGAAAAGGAAGGCAACAAGGTCTTATGAGGCATTTGGTAAAGCTTAGTCAAGGAGGGCCTTGAAATAAATATTCTAACCTACAGCTTCGTCCAAAAAAGTGTACATTGACCATAGTTTCCATTACCCTTTGTCCTTTTGCAAAAACAGTTGGCATTATAAGATTCTGTTTACATTGAAATTTGATCAATTGTAAACATTTTAGTATGCTTCTTTGACAATGGTTAACTTTGGCATCCTTTTTACATTGTAAATTGCTCAGTGTGTAGCTTAGGCACATGGATGAATTTGTTGTGTTCTGTGCAACTTTTTTGAACATATTTTGACATCTTTGATAGTAATGACAATGGATTGATGTTTATTGGTTGAATGTTAGGCAAAAGTACTTTCATTTTGTTCTTGTTTTGGTTAGTAAAGTTGAGTATGTATTTACAGTTGAAATGGAAAGCATAGTATAATGTATTTTTTTCCATTAAAATGCTACTCAGCAATAACTTCAATAACTGAATCCCAATATTTATTGAAAAACTGACAAATTTAGTAGGAATTAATGTAAATTTTCGTTCATTACTCCAACAATCTCATTACAACCAAAACAATAATCCATTACATTTTCTTAGTTTGCCCTAGGGATTTAATTTCAACATTTTCTTTGTTAGCCCGTTGCAATCTGGATATGTGATTTCAAAGAAAGTACAAAAAAAAAAAAAAAAAAAACTCAAGAAATAATACTTGACATTAAGAGAACCCTACACCAAAACATAATTGAAGCTTTTTCATAGCTTAATTGCTGGACTCTTACAACTAAAATTATTTGGTTTTTCTCTTCTGATTTTGTCAGTGCACAGGCAGCAATATCAACATCTTCTTCTATACTTCGAATCCATCTAAGTAGTCCATGAATTACTTCCGCTGATCTACTATAAATTTCAAGATCTATCCACTCAAAAAAATAACATTTTTTTCCTTCAACCTTTAACAATCATTGAAAAATAAGATGGGTTACTAACATAGAACATTTTTGGATGACTTAGGAAAAAGAAAACTAAAAACTCACCTGCATTTTACAAGTAGCAAATAGTCGAGAAGGATGCTTGTCAGTCCATGATGTCTTCACCTGGCAAGTCCTACTACAGAAATATTTTGGTAAGAATGAGCCTCTATTACTCTGCATTTTCTTCAATATACTGCTAAACTTGAGGTTGAACTAGAGAGAGAACTACAGTTTTTAAAAAAAGAAATAAAATGAAAACGAAAATGCCACTGAAAAAATGCACGTGGGCGTGTCAAAGCTGGGAGAGTTAATAGAATGTTAAAGGGGATTACTGATGGAAGTGCAAGATTTGTACAAAAAAAAAATTTGAGTGTCAAAGCTGAACGAAAAAAGTTCAGGTGCGAAACCTGAATTTGAAAAAAGTTCAGGTGTTGCTGGGATAGTTTGACTGTTTAAATATATAACTAAAAAATAATAATAATTAAAAAAAATTAATTATTATTTAAGCGGGTTGGGAACGGGTTATGCGGGTTCAACCTATTCTGACAAACCTATTTATTTTCAATCATAACCTGCTAATTTCGTGTTGTATTCATGTCAGGTTAAACATTGCTACCCTTACTCTATCTATATATACATGCATAAACTTTTGTTATAGAATTCCTAATTAATGATTTGATTAAATCTTGATTCTTTTGATACAGTTGATCATTAAAGGGAGAATCTATACTTTCATATCTCTAAATAGCTATGAAGGAATCCACTAAAGGGGAATTGTTAGGGGAAGGAGGGGAAAGAAAATTCTAATAAGAAATCTATATATTGTTATTGATTGATTGTAGGTCTATCAACGGGTCCAATTGGGTCTGAAACTACTAGTTTCGTATTCGAACCCGAGAAAATATTTTTGGATTATTCAACGGGTCTAAAAACTTTATACTCATACTTGATCCTATTGAGTCTCATGTCTGAACCAGGTATACTCTACCCAAAATTTTAATTTTTTTTAAAAATAATTTATTTATTTTAAATTTAATATTTATATTTAAATGATTTATAATATAATTTAAATTATTATAATAAGTTATAATATTTAAAATATAATTTAATTATATTAACAATTGATAATTTATACATATTAAATCTTGATTGTTTCGATACTTTTGATCATTAGAGGGAGAATCTATACTTTCATATCTCCAAATAGGTAGGAAGAAATCCACTGAAGAGGGAATTGTTATGGGAAGGAGGGAAAAAAAATTATAATAAGAAATCTATATATTGTTATTGATTGATTGTAGGTCTATCAACGGGTCCAATTAGATTCGAAGTTACTAGTTTCGTACTTGAACTTGAAAAAATATTTTTGGACTTGTACCTTACCGGATACCCAACTGGTCTAAAAACCTTATACCTATATCCAACCCTATTGAGTCTCATATTCGAACCGAGTATACTCTATGCGAAATTTTAAATTTTTTTTTTAAAATAATTTATTTATTTTAAATTTAATATTTATATTTAAATAATTCATAATATAATTTAAATTATTATAATAACTTATAATATTTAAAATATAATTTAATTATATTAACAATTGATAATATATACATATTAAATTATAAATTAAAAAAAAAAATTCTCTTTTTAAGAAATTGGAAAAAAAATAATATAAAATAATAAAAAAATTCAATATATTCTTATTAATTTAATAAAAGAAAATTCTTTTTACACTTCAACACCATAATTAACATAATAAATGAATTACCAAAAAAAAATATATAATATATTAAATTTTATATATTTAATTTTTAAAATTATCAAATCGAGTATATATCGAGTAAGATATTCATAATTCTGTATTCGGACTCAATTAATATTTAATTTTCGAGTACGGGTAGGGTCCGAGTATGAGTATAAAAAAGTTAAACTCGTACATGATATTTCTAAGGTCGGATTCGAATATGGTCCAAATATTTTGGACCCATTGACAGACCTAATTGATTGTATAATTAGTAGTCATCATTTCATTAACTACAAAAATCATCCAAAAAATTTTCAAATACACAAAAGATATACATTTAGAATCTTTTATGATTGCTCTCAAAGAAAAAAAAAATATTGCGTTCTTAATTATTTCATTGTAAAATGCAATTTGATAAGTGGTATAAACTCTTGATATATAAGGTGGTCTAGTTCAATTGATGAAAATTTTTGAATTTGACTCATCACTAGATTTGTCAACGGGTCTAATTGGGTCCAAAACTACTAGTTCCATACCCGAATTAAAAAAATTATTTTTGGACCTATACCTTACCCGATATCTGTCGAATCTAAAAATTTATACAGCTCTATCGGGTCTCAGGTCCGAACGAAGTATAATATTTATATTTAAATGACTTATAATATAACTTATATTATTATAATAAGTTATAATATTTAAAATATAATTTAATTATATTAACCATGTATAATTCATACAAATTAAATTATAAATTAAAATATAATGTTTTAAAAATTATCAAAGTTATGAAAAAGAATATAAAGTTAAAATGGAAAAAAATAATATAAATAAATGATTATATATATATATATATATATATATCGGGTATGATATTTATAATTATGTACTCGGACCCAATTATTATTTAATTTTGGTACAAGTGGGTTCGGGTACGGGTATAAAAAAAGTATATTTTAATGATCGAATTCGAGTATTTTAGACTTATTGACAGACCTACTCATCACGCTGGAAATGACTTTGTACTGTATTTTTGTCATACATGTACTTCAATATTCTTTGGGATCTCCCCTTAAATTCTTTTAAATTATTGGATAAGGATATTGAGTTAAAAAGAAAAATACTGGATAGAGTATCAGGAATAAATTAATTTAAAATTGTTAAAGAAATAAAGTGACATAATTGAAAATAATATAATAATTAGAAAACTTCTTTAAAAAAAAAAATTAATTTTAATTATCTATTCAAATTTGAAATTTCATCAGTATAATTAAGTCGAATGGCAACTTGTAATTTATCTTTATTCTTTTTTTTATATATAAATAATAATAATGGAGAAAATAAGATTTTCTTTCAAACCATCTAAAATTTCAAACCACTATTTTAATTAATCATAATTTCAAATTATGCTTATAAAGTTTAATTTTTATTTAAAAAAATATCTCTTATTCTTATTTATTTAGCATTTACAACGAGTATTTGAAAGTATACGAGTAAGATTTTTTTTTTTGGTAATATTTAATTACATTTGAGATTGAACACGATATCTTTTTTGATAAAATTTAATTAAATTCGAGATCGAACTCGATATCCTTTAACCTCCTTTCTTGCAAAAAGAAAATCAAAATGGATGGAAGATTCCTAAAACTCTTTGATGCTTGAGTTAATAAACGAATAAAGAGCCCCCCGAGGCATAGCCGAGTTGGTCGCCCAATTGCCTTCATGGGCTCTCCCTGCCTCAGTGTGGAGGGTTCGAATCCTGGCTGCCACATTCTTGGAAGGGAGTTGAGGGGCTCGAAGGCAAGGCATGTGGTCCAGTGATGAGGGCTCTCTTGGGGCACAGAGTAGGAGTGGGGGCAGGAACCTCCAGGGGCCAACTCGGGCATATCCCGCGATTTACCTCCTCTAGTTGTTCAGGGGCGGGTGGCTAGGGGTCCAGGATGTAGTCCGGCGAAGTTGGGATACCTGGGTACCAAAAAAAAAAAATAAATAAATAAACGAATAAAGAGATCAAAGTAAATAGTCAAAACAAAATAGTCAAAGTCAACTTACCTTTTTCTCGTGGAAGTACAAATATAAATACCAGGTAAATGGTAGGCAGATTATTTAGAAATACGATATAAGATACGTGTATTAATTTTGTATAAATATTAAAATACTCTTATTTTATTTGGACTTATAATATCTGGGCTGAATTTTATTTTGTTTTGGGCTTTTATAGTTGGGCTTCATCTTATTTTTGGGCCATCAATACCAATATTACTAGAGCAAAGGCCATGTCATAAACTATAGAGTACGATTTATAGAAGAAATTTATTTCTAGAAATTCACTCCTACAAGTGGGCCCCATTTCTCCAAGAATCTTTTATATGATTTTTTTTTTTTTTTTTCCCCTTCTTTTCCGCTTATTTCTGGTGAGTGTAAACTTTATTTATTCATTTATTTTTCTATTATTATTTCCCATGTGATAAGAAGATGCAACTCATTCACAGAATAATTGACGTTTTTATTTTTATTTTGAAAAAAAAAAATTATTTCGAACTTTTTTAATATAGAAATAAATAACAGAAAATTTATTTCTTAAAAAAAAAAAAAATAATCTCATTCAATTTTAAATTAGTCAAAAGTTCAATAGAATTATAAAATATTGAGAGACTTATATTAAAAGGAATTATTTAACTTATTCTCTCTTTAAATTATATGTTAAAAAAATTAATTTTCTTTAATAAAATATATGTAATTTTCTATTTCGTATGTGATAAACGAAATATAAAAATACAGTATTTTATTTTAGCTTTTCATTTAATGATTACTGTTTCCTGAAAGAATAATAATTTACATGTGATCATTGAGAAAATTGTTGTAATACCATAATAATTTATAAATTTAGTGCATGATGCAGGACCTTCCAGGAAGGTGCTACCGAGAAATCCGGTTGCTCCTTCCAAAAGTTTCAAGTGGGTCTTAAATTTTTTCCTACAAAACAAAAGTCAAAAGGGAAGAAACTCTCTAAAGGCCATCGGATACTTAAGTTAGCAAAAGGTAAAAAAGTCAAAAATAATTAAAATCAAAAAGTTCAAATCAACATACATTTTTCTAATACCAATACAAATATAAATACAGTAAACATGGTAGAAAGAATGGTTAGAAATACAATGTAGGATAAGTATATAAAATGCGTATAAATACCAATATACCTTTGGACATACTTGGGCTTTTCTTCATTTGGGCTTCTCCTTATTCTATAGGCTTTTGTTACCATAAATGCCAATTAGAAAAAATCACAATTGATCTAGGTATGCCCTGTACTTGGGCCTTTCACTACCACAAATGCCCATTCAAAAAAGAAATAAAAAAAATGCAATTGAAGTAAGTGGAGGAAACAGTGGAAAGTTTAGCAGTATTAGCCTGAAGTAAAAAGGTTGCTTGGGGAGGTTTTGTTCATTAAGGCTCCTCACAAACTTGGGGGGACAGAAGATTGTGAAGCAGCTTCTCTCGGGGTTGTGCACGGAAGCTTGTGAAGTAGTAGCTGCTGGAAGTAGCGTGAAGTTATGTGAGGGAAGACACTGCTGGATGACGGCTGTGGGTGTGGGCTTAACTGCCCCAATAAAAGGGGGACACCTGTCACTATCTAATTTGGCAATAGTTGGGATTCACCAAGTATAAAAAGGGGGTGAAGCTTCACCCTTTCATTTTTACTCGCAACGAAGTGCAGTGAAAGAATTTTTTATTTTTTCTCTGACTTGAAAAATGTGCCAACCTTACTGGCGTCAAACAACAGTGGTATTCTGGCCTCTTTGATTTCTATATTCATACTTGTGAAGTTAAATTGTGTTACTGAAGGATCATCTGTTGTTGTTCCTGCAGGTTGTGGTAAATCTCACTTCTCACTTTCGTCTTCGTTTAGAATTACCTATTCAGATAGGCCAAACCCTGACTAGCTTCTCATATTTCTACAGGTATCGTCCACTTTTACTGTTGTAGACTTTGTTCAATCATGAGTTTTAGCAACACAGACAGTGAGGATATGAGGAGATTGAGGGAAGTTGTACATATAGAAGATAGTGAAGTGTCTTCCAGTGAAACGGATGCAGAATTGTTAGATAGCTTAGTGGAGAGATTGGTGCGATTTAAAGCAGAAAGGAAAATGGAAGATAGTGAAGGGAGCATAGCAAAAGATTCTGATGAGGACAAAATGACTCAATAAGATGGAAGTGATAGGGAGTGAAAGTGTGAATGACATTGGGTATAACACTGAAGGGATATCGTCTATACAAGATGTTATCTGATGCCATGACTGACTCAAAGTAATAGTATTCAATATTATAAAATAGGAAACAAACCAAGGATGAACCTTTGGCTTTGAAACTACTTATTGGAAAAATCGGGTAATATTTCCTCTAAACAACTAGTGAATTGATTGGTTCAATAATTCCTAACAAAGATTGGAGGAGATACTATCTCTCTTAAATTCCAGACTCCTAGATGGAAAAAAAAATCATACAAAACACTAACAAATAAATCCAACAAATACTATTGAATACTATTGAAAAGAAGCTATAATAATAAATTAAATTAAATAAAAGAGATAAGGAAAGAACACACCTAGAATTGATAATGGAGTTCAATCAAATGTATCTAATCTCCAAATACCACTCAAGCAGCCCACTTTTAATTAATATGGGAGAAGAGTACAAATTTTTGGGATGATATTATGAAGGGAAGGAGGAGTCCTTTTATAACTACCAAAGACTCCCCTAATCCCATAAAATTCCATTGTGGGACAAAAATATACTAATAACTCAACAAATTTCACCAGGAACAACCTTGTACTGAATTTTAGCCATATACTGCACTCTTGAGGGTCTCAGCATAACTCTCTTCGAGATTAGACAATAAAGATACCTGGTTACAAAAACAAAAAATTGGTTAATCGCCCAACGAAAGTATTTTGCTATTTTATAACTTCGCAACTATATATATATATATACATATATGTATATATATGTATAAATATGTATAAGCTTTCAAGAATAGGCACAAAGTTAGGGAATGATCTTTAAAGGCATCAAACACATAGTGAATATATTTTATATATCTATATATATCTATATATATATATATTATAAACATTTGTAAAAAATAAAATGACTGACTATTGTTGATTTAGTAAATATATATATATATATATATATATATTACGTACATTTTCCACCACAATATATGAAAGTAAGTACTACGTGCATAGAAATATTCCTCAAAAAAAAAGAAAAAAAAAAGTACTACATAGAAATATGCCCTCAAGTTTGCACCATCCATCCACGTTCAAAAGAACTTTAAATCTAAGTTGGTGGTATTATTATACTATTTATTAACTTTAACTTGTTAAATGAGAGAACAAACTCCCAAAATTTTCTACTCTATTCTTTTTCCTTAATTTATAAAAATTAATATGCAATTAATGGATTGTGAAATAAGGAAGGAATTTGGACAAGTAGACACAATTCAACGGATATTTGGATAAGTTTAAATCATGTTTAATTGAAACATAAACTTTAAAATTAAAAAAAAAATAATAATAACAAAAAGAATAGTATTAATTAATTGAATCTTTATACTTTTTAAAATATTTATTTAATCTCTAATCATTACCTCCTATCTTTGTTTTAATCCTTTTTGCATTAAATTTTCATCCAAATTTAATTATTGAAAGATCTTTTTTATAGTGATATTTTTACCTACAAACTTTTCTTTAAAAAATTTCTAACTAAATTTATTCAATATATATATATACACATACATTTTTAAACAATAAATGACTTAGTTGAGTGATTTAAAAACTCAATGGAGAGATTAATTTACTGAAGGCAATAACATCATCAAAACATATAATATTATACTTCGAATACGAACTTCCCTTTTGAGCCATTTCTTTTGGACATGACAACCTATATAAGATGTCCTCCTTCCTGTCATTAGTTCACCATTTTTACATTGTTAAAGAAGTGATAATTAAACGGATCCATAATAGAATAGAAGATTCTCAAAGGCTTAATTTTTAATCATAATCCCATGCATTATCAAAAATTTGAAATTATGACTTGAGTTATTGTGTAAGTTTTGGGTCATCATTGTAAAATATTATGTAAGAGTAGTTAAGGTGATTAGATCTTTTCTGGACAAAAATTAAATTTTGAGTACAATCAAATTTGAATCAGTAATAATAGTAACTTTAAAAATTAACATTTTTAGAAGATGAAGATGAACTTGTAATAATTCATTACTACATTAGACAACCATTATACACAAGTACACACACACACACACACACACACACATATATATATAAACCGTCCAACGTACCCTAATAGAAAACGTACATTCCTTAAAATTAAAAACTATTTATTAATTATTATTTTCGAGAATAATAATAATATTATGTAGTACAATATTAATCTAGCTACAACATTAGTTAATTATTAATTAGTAGTTGTGGTAGGAGATGTCATCTGGAGGTGGGATCTCTGTTCGGTCTGCTTGGCTTTCTCCAACTCTCTCATGGTTGATCTCCACTTAAAGAAACTTCCAAAAATGACTTCCATGTCCTCCAGTGTTCTTCCTCTTGTTTCCGGGAACAAAGTACCGAAGAGTAAAAATGCCATTGCTGCAATTGAGGCGTACAAGAAGCAGGTGCCGGACATGCTGATGGCTTTGTACAAAGAAATGAAAGTCATGGAAAGTACTCCACTGGTAACTCTGTTCACCGC
>JAXGGT010040379.1:0-12245 GCA_035583425.1 Marsdenia floribunda
CATGAGATTGAATGTTTAATCGATTGATTGGATTTTCTTGAGATTGAACTTGGTTTTATTGGCAATTGTTAATTGATCATGTGCAATCATCTCTGTTTAATTGTTTTTCAAATCTATATTTTTCATGGATTCATGGATTACCATGATGTTCAAGGGTCTTAGATTAACATGAGTTGATGGATTAGACGATTGTCTAGGAAACCTATTAATGCAAATTCTAACAGGTTGTTAGTAGGTGATCGGATCTGATTTGAGATTCCAAATTAGAATTCAATCAAGGGATTAGAATTGCAATTCGACAATATTTGGAAGAACGAGGAAGAGTTAAATTGGAGCATCAACACTAGGCTGATTATGTTTTCTCATTATAGTTTGCATTCGGATTCATTTAGTTCAATTATTTTGTTTGAACTTTTCTTTACATATTAAATTCCCCCCCCCCTTTTTAATTTGGATTGAGATAAGTGGTTTCTTAATATGATTTAATGATTAAGGCTTCCTTGGGAGATGATCTGGTGAGCACTATATTGCTTTCTAGTTTTTAAATTAATCTTGGCCGGTTTGACAACAATAGAAAATTTAATCCTTACCACCCAACTTAAAGTTGGCCTTCGATTCCCCCTACTTCCTTTATTAGAAGAAATTTGCTTGTATTGGCAGATTCAACTTGTTGAGTTAACTCCCAATTGTATTAGATGATACTAGGATTTCAACTATTGTGTAAATCATGTGGAATCACTTCTAGCTTAGAACTCTTTAGGTATTATTTTGTTATGATGCTCAAATATATATTGAGCTAGGACAGGGGCTGGTTTTATGTGCAAAAGCACTCGGGGTGAAGGAATTGTTGCACCTTCCTTCCAGTATTCACAACTAGAAGGATAAGTTTTTCTTTGTTACTCACCTTACTTTAGATAGCGTGAGAATTACCTTGAATTATAACGAGTTCCCTTGAATTATAATAAGTCTTTGGACAATGGCAAACCAAATGATGTAGACTTAGCTTCTATTGATAGCCTCAATAGTGTTGATCCCACTATATTTCCTTTTTTCCCCTTCC
The DNA here is from genome assembly GCA_035583425.1 of Marsdenia floribunda. Lineage (NCBI taxonomy): Eukaryota > Viridiplantae > Streptophyta > Magnoliopsida > Gentianales > Apocynaceae > Marsdenia > Marsdenia floribunda. Next base: position 1,061 of record JAXGGT010040379.1, read on the forward strand.
TAAGTGGAAGATATTTTTAACCTTTCTTTTGATCCTTCTCGAGTGGAAGATATTTATTTTATTTAAGATATTTTGTTTTAACTTAAAGGCTTCTAAAACAAGCCTTCATTCTAATGGATTAATATATCTTCATGCTAAAACTATTCTATAAATAAAGACCTTGAGACTTGAGGCAAAGGATTGAACAATTATTCACTTTTAAGCTTTTCATTTCTCCTCTAAGAGAACACTCTTTCTTAAAAGGGTTTTCACACAGCTTTCTCTTGATTTTCTTACTTAAGTTTAATCATGAAAACTATTTTCTATATAATTTCAAACTTTTGGGGATCTATTAACAAGATGCAGACCCCGTTGGTCAATCCAGTATTCCGTTGGTCAGTCAGGCAGAAGGCGTAAGAGGTGGTCCCGGCAAGGCTTGTGGTAGAATTTTTCATCAGGTTTGAAAGAAATATAGGATAATGGCTTCCATTTTAAATTTATTTAGGAAAAATCAATTAGAAGCTTTGCATCTAGAAAACGATAACGAAGACTCTACTGAGGTTAATACTCAGGAAGTTAATATTTCCCAGACAGAACAAGATTTGCATAACTGGACTATCCCAAAGGTTAATATATCCACCTTTTTATGAAAAAGGAACTTTTGATTTCTTACAAGATTATGCCATTAAAACATCAGAACACACGTTTTCTATTAAAAATGAATGCTAAACTTTATATTTGTTATCCAAAAACACTCTTATGCATCATAGAAAGAAATTTCAATTTTTACATATTGGCCTTGTACAAATTGCTATTAAACCTTTATTCCGACTTAGTTTAGATATTCCTATTCTTGTCATGTTACGTGACACAAGACATATCAAATTTGATCATTCTTTACTTGCCATACTTGAATCCAATATTGCTAATGGTCTTGTGTATTATAATTGTTATCCTAATTTCTCAGTAGATTTGACTGATGATAATATTTTGAAAACCTTAACTGTTAATTTACAAACCAAAAATCTATCCTTAGAAAATTCAAAATCTATTGGTTTATTATATAGAGTATATTATAAAGTAATGAACATCTTAGCTCCTAAAGCCAAGATCTATCATAAACCAGGGCAATCCTTACTCTTTGAATCCAATAATGAACATACAAATACTTTTATTCCTCGAACACTTCCATGGAATGAATTGCTTAATCAAAATTCTAAGTGGAATCTTGAAAACATACAAGATAATACTCAAAGGCAACAATCTCGAATTATTCCAGGTAGATTATCCAATATCACAGAATATTCGAATGGATCGATAGAATTAGCTTTTACTAAAAGAAGTTTTTCTTCTAGGTTTGCCCCTTCTACATCCACATCTGATCCCTTAGACCCTACTATATTACATAGTGTAGATTTTACACCTGACATCCCCAAACCTCTTTACACATTCAAATCTGATAACGAAACTAATTATGAACCGTCTCCTACTCAAATGGCTCCTGATTTACCTTCTCAACTCAATATGCTAGCTCATGATACTTTCACTCTTAATAAACCCCTCCTACGACAATGGTTTTATCATCCTTCTCATGATCATCATCGCCTTTGGTTTTTCAACACTTTTTTGCCCCCGGAGAGAGAGATCATTAGAAAAAACTGGTAGGACGATATGATTCGTCTACAAACACATATAGAATTCTTCCTTTGGTTAGATATGTACATGAAAAACAAAGCCAATGATCAAAACTCTCAATCCATTAATATGTTAAAATCCTGGCAAACTACATCAGGTAATACTATGAATGCAACATCTCCTCCTCTAGATGAAATAACAATTTCTTATAAAAATACAGAAATTATAGCCTCTCCTTTTAAAGCTATAGATAAACAATTAAAATTGCATGAGATACCAACCCTTCGAGAAATTAATAAAATATATCAACAAAATAATTATACTAATCAAACATTACATATATTGTCAGAACAAGTAGCCAATCTTGAAACATCTAGTATAAAGCCACAACCTGAACCAATAAAACCTAACTAGCCTTTATTTTGAGTTAATGAACATAAAACTCCTTTCCAACTCAAGACATATTCAGAATTATTAGTAGATATAACTAAGAAACTAGTCATTAAACATAAAAAAAATCTGTGAATACCATTAAAAATTCTAATCATTCAGATAATAAAACTGAAAATACAATAAATAAAACATATCATAAACTCAGAAACTTCTACCCTAGACCTTCCTTTCCCGATACACAATTTGAAGAAGTTAGAGAAAGATTTTCTTTCAATCCAAATACTCTTTACGAATGGAATTTAGATGGCCTTACTGAATGGCAAATATATACAACATTAAATGAGATAGGCATAGCACTTGCTACTTATAAAGCTAGTGATAAATCAGATAATCAGGCAGCATAAATGATTATATCCGGATTTACTGGAACCCCTAAAGGATGGTGGGAAAATCACCTTACTGAGCTAGATGGACAATCTATTAGACAAGCCACTAAGCAAGTTTTTGCCCAGGAATCCACTTCTCAAGCAAGAACCATGACTACTTATATTCCAGATGTCTCAAATACTTTGATATTTGCTATGTGCAAACATTTCTTAGGAAATCCAGAAAAATTCCAAGAAAGAAGCTCTGAAATCCTTCTAAACCTTAAGTGCCCTAAGCTGCATGACTTTAGATGGTATGAAGATATGTTTCTTAATAAACTTATGATTAGATCAAATGCAAGATCTATCTTTTAGAAAGAAAAATTTGTAGCCGGATTACATCCTTTAGTTGCAGAAAAAGTAAAAACTAAGATTAAAGAAGCCCATAAAAATAAAATTCCTTATGAACATCTTACTTATGGAGAATTAATAAATTTTATTAATACAACAGGATTAGGACTTTGTAATGATGTGAAGCTTACACATCGAATTCAAAAAGAATCTCATTCCTTGAAAAATGAATTAGGAAGCTTTTGTGATAAATTTGCCATTACAACAGAAAAATTTATTCCCCCTTAGTAAAATTAAAAAGAAAAACTAAAAAATTTAATGCATCTTCCAAATACCAAAAATCATATTCGAAGACATCTTATCAACCCTCTAGGTCTAAATCTTATATAAAATCTAATTTTTCAAAAACTTCATCCAGACAACCTACACAATCAAGACAATTCTCACAAGGATCTGTAAACTTTCAATGTTACAACTGTGGAAAATTTGGACATACTGCTAGAAACTGCAAGATCAAAAAGAAAATTAATGAATTAGAATTAGAAGAAAACATGAAAAAGCAACTTCTTAATAATTAGATGAAGTTTCGGATGAAGATATGCCTCTAAGTGAAGATTCAGAACCTGAAGAAATTTTAAATACTGACTCAGAATCAAATAGTGATCCACAATGTTCTAATGATATAGGAATTTGCTATCCTAGTATTAATGTTATTTCTTCTTCTGATAAAAATTCTTTCTTGAATTAATTGATAAGATAGATGATCTTGATATCAAGACAGAATATCTATTGAAACTTAAAGATATTATATGAACAGATGTGCATAAACATGAAGCTGTTCCTTTTAATTTTCAAGAAATTACCTCCAGATTTAATCAACAAAAGAAAAATCATAATACCTCTATATCTGAATTACAATTTGAAATCCATGTGTTAAAAGGTGAACTTAGAGAATTAAAATTCCAGGTTGATCTCCTTATTCAAGATAAGTTAAAATACAAAGAAAAAATAGACTGGATGGAACCCCCTGTCATAAATGATCCTATACATAGTAAAAACTCTTTACAATCCGATGATTTTATTACTCTTATTATTGAAGTAAAAACACAAAAATGGTATATTTCAATCAAAATTAATATACATGATGAATATACGTTTGAATCTATTGCCTTATTAGATAGTGGAGCTGACAAAAATTGTATTAGAGAAGGATTAATTCCCACAAAATACTTTGAAAAAACAACCGAAAAATTAAAATCTACTAATGGTTCTAAACTTAATATTAAATATAAATTATCCAATGTTAAAATTTGTAATCAGCATATCTATTTCAACAATACTTTCATATTAGTAAAAGATATGACGCAATCCATAATTTTAGGAACTCCTTTTCTTACCCAAATTTATCCTTTCTATGTTGATACAATTGGTGTACATACTGAAAATCTAGAAGAAAAGATAACATTTCCTTTTATTACTTCTCCTTCTCCTAGACAAATAAACAATCTAAAAGATACCACGATCTCTAGAATCAATTCTATTACTACTCATATATCTTATTTGCAAGAACAAAATAAAATATGCCAATATACAAAAACTTCTAAAATCTGAGAAAATAGAAAAGAAAATAAAAGAATTTGAATCTTTACTACATAGAGAAGTTTGTTCTGATGTTCCAAATGCCTTTTGGTCTAGAAAACAACATATTGTTTCTTTACCTTATGAAGAAGAATTTACAGATAAAAATATCCCTACTAAAGCTAGACCAATTCAAATGAACCTAGAACTTTTAGAATATTGTAAGAAAGAAATCCAAGATTTATTGCATAGAAATCTAATCAGACCCTCAAAATCTCCTTGGAGTTATGCAACTTTCTATGTTAATCATAATGCGGAACAAGAACGAGGAGCCCCTTAGTTAGTCATTAATTATAAACCACTAAATAAAGCTCTACAATGGATTCATTATCCAATTCCAAATAAAAGAGATTTATTAAAAAGAACTTATGGTGCAAATATATATTCAAAATTTGATTTGAAATCAGGATTTTGGCAAATCCAGATTAAAGAAGATAAATATAAAACTATCTTTACTGTTCTTTAAGCGAAGTTTTTTACTGATGTATCTTCCATGATGTTAAGATATAATATTCACTGCCTTTACTGATGCCCCATATATATTCAACTGTTTTACTGATGCATCTTGCCTTTACTGTTCTTGGATAAAACATTATATCTTATCAATTTTTTTACCATCAACCTCTACATCTCATCCTAGTGATCCAACTGTTTTACACAGTGTAAATTTTGAACCTGATATACCTAAACCTATGTATACTTTCCAATCTGATACACCATCTGAATATGATCCTTCCCCTAGTCAAATGGCTCCTGATCTACCATCTCAATTAAATGTTATCACTTTTGATCCTTTTACTCTAGATAAACCCCTTTTACGCAAATGGTTTGCTCATCCTTCTTTTGAAGCACATAAAAACTGGTTTTTTAGCAATTTTTCCCCCTCGGAGAGAGACTATATCTGAACTCTTTGGTATGCTGATATGACCAAATTTGAAACACATATCTAATTCTTTTTTTGGTTAGAAAAATATCTAAAAAACCAAAATGATGATATCACTATGTTAAGTTCTTGGGAAACTAAATCTGGAAAACATATTTCAACCATAACTCCTGCTTTAGATGAATTAAAAATCTTATATAAAAATTCTGAAATCATAGCTTCTCCTTTTAAAATAGTAGATGTAAAAGTAAAGACAAGTGAATTGCCAATAGTAAAAGAAATTAATAAATATATCAAAAGAAATTAATAAAATATATCAATAGAATAACTATACAAATCAAGTACTACATAATCTTAGTGAACAAATTTCCAACTAGATATACCTACAAAATCTCAAAGAATGACAATTCCTAAACCTAATCAACCTCTCTTTAGAATAAATGAACCAAAAACCTCATTTCAGATAAAAAAAGATACAGACTTGTTAACAGATATAACAAAAAAATTAGAAGACCTATCCATTAAGAAGACCATTAATACTATTAATACTTCATAGAATTCTGATATAGAAGAAAATGCAATCCATAAGATAAAATCATTTTCCAATAAAACATGCCAAAAATTATTAGATGAAGTTTCGGATGAAGATATGCCGTTAAGTGAAGATTCAAAACCCGAAGAAATTTTAAATACTGACACATAATTAATGATATAGATGATCCTGATATCAAGACAGAATATCTATTGAAACTTAAAGATATTATATTAACAGATGTGCATAAACATGAAGCTGTTCCTTTTAATTTTCAGGAAATTACCTCTAGATTTAATCAACAAAAGAAAAATCATAATACCTCTATATCTGAATTACAATTTGAAATCCATGAGTTAAAAGGTGAACTTAGAGAATTAAAATTCCAGGTTGATCTCCTTATTCAAGAAAAGTTAAAATGCAAAGAAAAAATAGACTAGATGGAACCCCCTGTCATAAATGATCCTATACATAGTAAAAACTCTTTACAATCCGATGATTTTATTACTCTTATTACTGAAGAAAAAACACAAAAACTTCTTCTCAAATACTTAGATATTTCACAAACTAGTTTTTCAATCACTTTTTAACCTATTGAGGAAACTTTTAAAGGTCTTCTCGAAGGGTAAACTTCAAATGGATTTTCTTGCTGATCGGGATAAAGTTTTATCCTTCAGAAATCACCATTTTTGGTTAATTTTTTATCCTTCAATCTTTTTTAGGATCAACTTTCATCTGATTTGAACCTCCAACATTAGATTGACACCTATCACATAAGAGGAATGAAGACACAAAGAGCTATCTGAGCTTCAACACTGCTCTTTAGAAGCAATCCTGACTTGAATTCTCAAGATATTCCTCCAATAGCTCAAATAGAACAACAACCTCCAATGGAAGCTATTCCAGAAGAGGTTCATAACAACAATTCTACCACAAACCTTTCTGAAGGTGACAATCATGACAACTAGACGAATGATCAATCAAAGGATGACATAGATGAGGATTTTCAACGAACACTAGAACAAGGAAAGGATATGGTGTTCATGTTGTCACACTTGGATTAGTTTAAAGAGTTCCTTCAGCAAAAGGAAGCTCAACAATGTCTTGGAAAGCCAATTGCTCCAAATCATGAATCCATTAGTTCCACAACATTGCCACGACAGGAGCATTCATGCAATGAAGCAATGCGTTCAGGACCTTCAAATCTCAATCCGAATATTCCTTCTTAAAAGGTTCCCATGTTAAACCTTACAAGTCCATCACCTACACACCCTCACACACCCAAAATAGCATTCATCCTGATATTATGAATGCTCCAAATTTGAACGCTCCAAGTAAATCAATGTTCCACCTTACTAATTCTTCCGTCATTGAGAACAAAATTAATGATATGTATGCTCACTTACTACATTTACTTCTCAAGTTTCAAGCATCTTCAATACCTTTGAATATTATTGCTTCTAATCCTTTGAAATTTGAGTATCAAACATATGCATTTCCATGAGGCTTTAAGCCACCTACATTAGTTGATATATATAATGGTTCTTTTGATCCTGAAACACATTTGAAGTATTATACAACATCTATGTTCATGTATGCTATTGATGATGATTTATTATGTAAGTATTTTCCTAACATCCTTTCAAGACAAGCCTTAGATTGGTTCACTTTTCTCCTAATTATTAGTGTTGATAGCTTCCACCAACTTGGTACCTTGTTTATTTAACATTCTGCAATAAGTAGTCTTCAAAAGAAGATTCGCATACATTTACACAACATAAGATAGAGGCATAATGAACAACTTTCAGCTTACTTCAAGGTGTTCAATGAAGAAGCTCTCAATGTTATATATACCATATATACATCAAAAGTTACAAATATATATATAAATCAACCTTAAAATTGATCCAAGAATAAAAAACGTAAAGTTTTAATCTTGTTGAGAACACAACGGTGGGTGGTTGTTGAATTATTTCCGGTGACTTCTATTTCAGATTTCTTTTTTTGATTAAACTAATAGGTTTAGGATTTATAATGCAATAGAGTAATTTTGAGCTAAAACTATGATAGATTTTACTAGAAAATGAAGAAGAAATAGGGGGGGGGGGGGAATTATAAAGGTTAACAATGGAAAGGTAGTTGGCTACACTATTGGTTTTTGTCCATATTTGGACAAAAAAAGCGGATCCTGTTTGCCTTTTTGACTAAGTGGGACCATCATTTTTTATCTATTATTTAAAACTATATATAACGTGTTTTAAACAAATTAACGTTATTCTAATCATTATATAGAATTTGAGAAGTATGAATCAAATTGTATCTTTTCATATATAAGTATAACATTTTATAAGTGTAAGTTACGATATATATATATATATATATATATATATATATATATATATATTATCTAAAGAACATCTTATTACGTAAATTAAATAAATAATTCGACTATTGGATGTAACCATACATATAAATTATTAATATAGATAAAATTTAGGCTTAATATGATATTATTTTATACTTCATCGACCTACTTTTATCATATTAATGGCAAATTGGCATAAATAGTCCCCAAACTATGGCCATTTGGTGACATTGGTCCCTGAACTATTTTTTTGGTGACATTGGTCCCTGAACTATAAGTAATTGTGTGACATTGGTCCCTCAGGTTAACTTTTCTATCAAACCACAGTTAATCTTCAAAAAACAAATTTGTCCAAGGGCATTTTCGTCATTTCACTGTTTATCATACAAAAAAAAAAAAAAACAAAACGTTATACATATGTATGTATGCATATACGACAATAAGAAAGTGGTGACTCGTATAGACGGAGAGGAAGCAGGAGTTTTGACAATATATGTGGGTGCGAGCGACTCCACCACGACTTGACAAATTGCCACCAACAAATTCTAGCTGGACCACCGCTCAAGGCTGCGTGTTGTCTCCTCAATCGCTCTCTAGCGGAGTGTCTGGTGGCAGTCGCCTGCCCTGAAGAATCAGAGGCTATTCGAAGCCTTTGCTCCAGTGGCGACACTTCCTTAAGCGCTGCTAGTGTCAACAAGCCCAGCTATCTCTATCTGTTTGCATCTCTTCTCACCAGTCCCAATCCTAATTTCAAAAATTTCTTAATCCCCTTTGTATAGCTAGTCGGGCCTTGGCATGAACTGCTATTCTCTTCTCTCTTTGTAAGTGCATTTTACCTCTGAAATAAATTTGTGTGAAAAATGATTAACTTTGTGGTTTGTAATTTGTTGGTTAAATTGTCTCTTGATTTGAAATTGAATTGGGTTGTTCAAATTGGTGATTGTTGAAATATATTTATGATGAACAGTGAAATGACAAAAAATGCCCTTGGTCATTTTTTTTTTTTTTTTTTTTTTGAAGATTAACGGTGGTTTGACAGAAAAGTTAACCTCAGGGACCAATGTCACATAATTACTTATAGTTCGGGGACCAATGTCACCAAATGGCCATAGTTTGGGGACTATTTATGCCAATTTGCCTAATATTAATACTAACATATACTAAATTTTTATTTTAGAAAAATCAAATTATTAATTCAATCGTTAGACTTGTTATACATATAATAAAACACATACCTAGAAAATTGGAAGGCAGTATGATATTATTTAAAGGTTCATCGAAGTGATAAATTAGTATTGTGAGCAAAAACAACGTCATTACCGTATTTGCTTAACCTAATATGATACTTATAAGACCGTCGAATTTGATAAAAACAAGTATCATTTTATACTAAACCTAATGTGACACTTCTCAAAACCATCATTTTTTAATTATACATTTTTCAATTATTTTAGTCCACAAAAAATGACGACCAATGAACTGCTATATCTAGTAGCCAAAAACAATAGGTTTTAGCCCCTATTTTAGATAGGCGTTGTATTTGCCAATTTTTTCTTTTTTTTTTTTTTGTAATGTTCAAAGTAACCTTGTTGATGCTATTATTCTTTGACTCCATTGATGAAATTTTGAGAATATCTTGAAAGAAATGGATGAAAGATAGAGAATATCACACTTGACATGTCATAACTTTGTGTACACTAATTCCACGTCTACAAAATACAAAATAATAATACAAATAAATGAAAATCAAATGTAACAAAGTATATTTTTATTGATATAAATGATAAAGTGGGTTTACAATTCTCTATTTATCTCCGTTGATTCTATCCTTCATGGATTTGAGGGCTCTTGGGGTTGATTGATATGACTTTGAGCACTTTTGAGACTTAATATCAATCCTAATATGAATTTAATGTTAGGTTTTGGGAACAAAAATGCAGTAAAAAAATTAAAACTTTTCTCTGACCTACTAAGGATCACAGGTGTTTTCAATCAAATCGAAAAAGAAGATTGTTGAAAAATACCTTTTTGATAATTTCTTTCTTAGAACTTTTCAACACGGATTGTGATTGCAACTTCTCATGTAGAATCACATAAAACAAAGTTTCTGATGTGAAATCAATTTATCTAAATCCAACTATTGAAAATAGATCACACCGTTTAGATAAAAAAATTATCTTCTACCTTGTGTCACAATTTTAGCTCGATTAGAGAAGAATTGACCATTTGATTGTCTAAATGAATTAGACTATTTGAAGAAAAATAAGACTGCCAAATTGAAGATAAGGCTTCTGTTGCATAATTAATAATTTTGAATCTAACCATTGAAAACACATTTTCACTGTTCATAATAATGCTTATCATATATTCTACCTTCTGTCCAAATTTAGTTTGATAGGAGATGAATTCATTACCCAATAGTCTAAACGATTATAACTACTGGACTGAAGATGCAACTTCTGTTGCAGAATCAATTTCTAAAAATCCAATCATTGAAATCGATCTTCACCGTTCAAATTAAAGCAACAAGTCTCCTCTACCTACTATAAAATTTTAGCCTTATTGGAGAAGAATTGACCACTCAATTATCTAAAGGAGTATTACTGTCAAACTAAGGATAAAGCTTCAAAGGCCTCTTCAGATCTCAAATGTGTTGAAAATGAACAGGAATTGGAAGTATTAAATACTAGTTCGAATTTGTTTTTCTCAAAAATAATTTCTTGGATTTTACTCTCTTTTTCAAGAATAAGAACATCTCAAGAAAGTATATTTTTCTCAAGAACACCTCAAGAACATCTAAAGAAACTTTCTTTTCTCAAGAACATATCAAGAATGTCTAAAGTAACTTTCCTTTCTCTAGAACGTATCAAGAACATACGTTAATCTATATAAGAGTCATGATACATCATATGTATTGGTGTGCCTAAACACCATATTTAATCATATTAAGTGTTCTCATTAAAAGACATTATTTCCTTCAAGGCTAGAAAGGTAAAAAGCCTTTTCATCTTAAATATCTTCTTTAGAGAACACGTTTAAGGGTC
>JAXGGT010040387.1:0-12245 GCA_035583425.1 Marsdenia floribunda
TTATAAAAAAAAAAAAAAAAAAAAAAAAAACTATCCAACAATTTGGACAAGTATTATCATTTTTTTTAAAAAAAAAATATTTAAATTTTGTCAATATTTTTTAACAATAACACAAGAAATGATTGTTTTCACTTATAACTACAAAAGGTTAAGTTTGTCAATGAGTCAAAAATATCAAGATTCTACACAAACCCAACCTCAAAAATATTGAATACAAGTCTAGCTTTATCATACCTATACCCAAAAATCAAATATTAATTAGGTTCAGGTATGAAATTATAAATATTATACTTGACATATACCCGACTTGATAATTTTTAAAATTAAATATATTATATTAATTATGGTGTTGAAATGTTTGAAAGAGTGTTTCCTTTATTAGATTAATAAGAACTTGAAGTGTTTTTGGATTGGAACTTTTTTTGAGATTGCTCATTTTTTTCAAAAAAAGTTGAGTGAATTGTGAAAAACGATGAGTAAGGTGAGACAAGTTAAAAAATGTCTAGTAACTAGGGGACAAAAATAATATATTTTATTAGTGTAATGATGATATTATTATGAGTTATATAATTTATATGTATATATTGAATATTTATAATAAGTGGGTGAATTTTTTATTATTTTTTTTGTCAATTCACGAGACAAGCTTTAATTTTTGTTCATATTTAAGTTATACAATTTCGAATGACTCATATAACAAAAAATTAAAATTTTATTGGAGGAATTGGTGATGCTTTAATAAGTTTAGGTCTTGTAGCTCTTCTAGTGGAATGATATACTGATCCGATTTTTAACCCAAAAAAATAAGTTCTTTTAACAATTTATTATTAGCATTTTTAATGTTTATGGGTATAACAGTGCAAAAAAATTTGATAAAAATGTGTTAATTAATAGTGGAATGATAAATTTAGACAATCAAAATTAAATAAAGAATTAATTTGTTTGGAAAAAAAGAAAAAGAAAAAGAGATTTATGGATAATTCAAATAATAAAAGATTATTAAGAAATTAAATTGGATAATTATTCTTAGAAATAATAATAATAATAAAATCGAATTATATATATACATATATACACTTTATATACTTTTAATTATAAAAAATAATTAATTAGTATTAATTTTAAAAATATTGTAAACAAAATAAATAAATATTACTTATAATTTTTTGGCGCAATTAATCTTTCCGTATAATTTAATAATAATACTATTAAAAAAATAAAAGGCACCTAATATGTGACTTGTTTAGGGGTGAATTTGGAACTTAACTTTAGAATTCAAGCTTGTAAAAGGTTGAAGATAATTTTGCTACTGAATCTGTGAAACAAAGAAACTATTTAAACAATATAAATGATTCTCAAGCTTCATAACACTTCAGTATTAGACAATATATTACTAATGATTTTGATGTGGTAAAAAAATTATACCACGTTTATACCAGGAAAATGACGATACTAACCTTAACCTTTTGCCCACAGTGAACACCTTTCTTCCAGAAATTAAGAGGGGCTTTACCCCCGTTTTCACCTCCGATGATAAAGTTAGTAACTTATATATGAAAAGGCTAAAATATGTGCAGAACTTATCAAAAGAAAAACGGAGAAGGGAGAAAGAAGAATGTTTCTTACTGATAAGAGCTAACCCTGCTCTTTAAGAAGGAAGCCATCTTTTATAAGCAATCTGGGATGTGCTTCGAGATTGGCTGACGTTTGACAAGTGTACTTTTCCATTTCCTTGATTCATTTTGACGAGGCCACGTGGTGCATCAATGGACTCCAAATGCTTATTCAATATGGAAAAGTCAGTACACTTGAGTGTTTGTGTCAGTGCAGGCGGCGTGTGTCAGGGCTGTCTTGTCAACTCAGCTTCAATCGTGTTCCTTACGTTTTGATTCACGAGGTCGATGTGGTTGGAAGTCGTTCAGCTGCCCGTGTACTTCGACCCCGCCCTTAAGGAATGGACAGGATACAAGATTCACCAGAGAGGTTGAATTCCTACCTTATTCTCCTATCATGATTCCCTTTACTACTTAACAATTGAGTATCCTAATTGTCGAGATTGCCGAGCTAAGTATGCCGATGTCGAGATCGATGCAACGAAGTGTGACACTTAACATTTGTGACGTATTGACCGTTCAGTGGCCCCTCACATTAGTTGGTGTAGGAGTACTCTGACTGATGTGCGACACGTCTGCCTCGTTGATCAAGCAGTTGTGGTTGTGTGGGCGGAATTTGAGAAATTTGAAATAGCCGTGTCGTTTCAAACTAACCGCTATGTCAGTTACTGCGCCCGCCAATCATCTCTCTCCTCCTCGGTATCAAGAAAAGCGATAATGCCTTCTTCTCTCTCTTCTTGAATTTTGTTTTGCCCGATACGCTTTCTCTCTCTCTCCTCGACCCTTCTTCTTTTCCCTCTTTCTTTTCTTTTCTTTTCTTCTTCATTGCATATTATCTTCCTCACTTCCTTTCTGCTTTCTTGATACCTTTGCTCTTGGAACATTGTTTATCGGCCGTTTTTATATCTTCTCCGATCAAAGTCTTCCCAAGCTTCTACAACTCCTTACGGTAAGCATTTGGGTTGGATTTTTATTTGTCTAGCTTACTTTTTCTGTTGTTTTTTGCTTTTCTAAGAGTTCCTTCTTACAGCTAGCTTTTGCCACTAGGGTTCATCATCTAGATTGAGTTTTGACCATTTAGGGAGGTGCCCTTTGACGTTGAACAATGGGTGTGAAACATGTTGCTAGGAAAGTCGTACGAGTGTTGAGCGTTCTCGATTTTTTTCTGTACGAACTCCACGTGGATTGCTAGAGATTGTGTCAAACCATGCAGTCTAGAATTAGGCGGTTTGGAGAGAGATGGGGGGTAGAATTCATTGAGATCGACAGAGTGGGGTCGAAGCCAGGAGCTGCCTTAAGTCGACCTCTAGGATCCCAGATGATAGACTGTTTTGAGGAGGAGTACTTCAGGACTTCTGGTTTTCAGAAATATTACTAGATGTGAATAGAGCATTTATGAATGACCACTCCGCCTGCAATAACTCCATCAATAACCCTTCCATTATTGATATTTTAGACTCCAGCATGGCATCTAACCAGTCTGTCGGTGAGCAAATCGCTCACATGGAGTCTGAGGTCGAGATAGAGTCTTCTAGGATGGAGGTCGGCATTGAGGACATAAGCGACTCTTCTTCACGATCCGAGAAGGGTGGCATGTCGTCTGCTCCTAGTGAGGAAGACAAGTCCACTGAGCACCAAGAAGGGAATATTCCTTCGGTCATCGTGAGTCCCACTGTAGACTCTGAGAGGACGATGACGGAGTCTAGTGAATCCGAGCGATGTCCACAAAAGAGTCTTCTGAAGAGGGCGGTGTCTGAAACTTGTGTTTTTGCTTTGACAAAAAACAAGTTGGACAAACCAGAAATAAGTACACTTTGTCTTCAATACAGCATAGATAGATCGAAATATAGGCTCTTTTTGACGAAGGAGGTGAGGTCGATGTCGACAGTTTCTATCCCTATACCGATCGCCCACTTCGAAGCTGGGCTCAGATTGCCTTTGGATCCTTGCTTTGTTGAGTTTTTGATGTTTGCTAAAGCTCATCCTTCACAACTCCACGCCAATATTGTGCGATTTGTCATGAGCCTAATCGTTTTATGTCGGCGTATTCACGTCGATTTGTCTGCTCACATTCTCCGGCACTTTGTCTCTGCACTCCGCTGTAAAGGAGTTCTTTCTATGCGGCCCAGAAATAATGTAGTTAGCCTGTTCAACAAATTGCCCAATAAGGTAGTTTGGAACCGTAAATGGTTAATGGTCGAATCTAAAGTCGGTTTCCCATTTCCTCCCTTAGTCGCCCAGCTACGTAAATGAGATCCCTTAGGATCAGAACCCAATTATTCTCCCAGCGACCTCCAATTTCTGAAGTTTGTGGAGGAGAACTTAGGTTCGGATCCCTTGACTCAGACAAAATTCTTTTCATTTGGAGATTTGTTGAGTAGAGAAAGCCTGGCAGAGTGTGGGATTGGTGGATCTGAGGAGAGAAGGAATGAGTTAGGGCTGATGGAGGAAGAAGAATACCTAGTTTGGACCCTTCACCCAGGAAGGGTGTTTTCGAAGCAATGTCCAAATTGTTCCAATAGGGCTTTGGTGAGTTGTGAGCCCGACGTTGATGAAAGTATAACAATGTCGCCTCATTTCCATGATTTCGGTGTACGATACACTGTGTTTGCTCTAATACCCTCTTTTCTTTTGCAGACATGAGCGCTTTAAAGAGGCTGGCTGCTTTGGCTGAGAAAAGGAAACCTGCCTGTGTTGAGGCAGTTGAGAAGGTCACCTTCACTGTTCCTACGCCTGTTACATCGGGGGCGAAAGCAACTAATTCGACGTCAAAGGAAAAGGGGAGGGATAAAGCTGACGGAGAGCCTGCTGCTTTTGGACAGTCGGCGGTTAAACAATCTGCTGCGCAAACCATTGCACCTCGCCAGCCCTCGAAGAAGAGGAATGAGCGGGATGATGAGGCTACCTCTGGATCGAAGAAGCAGCGGGCTAGCGATGTTGTGGAGATACCCGATAGCCCTCGTTATCAAAGTTCTCAAGAGGGACATAGGTCGAGACCCTCTGGGGGTCTCGTTCTGAGGACTCTAGCTGCCAGACCCCAACTGAGGGCGGGGTCGGGACTCCGATAAGCTGCCATGGCATCACAGCGATTTTCGCTACCCTCAAACTCTTGTGGAATATTGCAGCTTGGCTCACGAAGTACTGTGGACTACTCCCTCGCTTAAAGGGTTGTGTGTGAGTAGTTCACAAGCTGCTCAATACTTGGGGGTTATTCCACTTAGGAGGAGTGTGGACCCTGACTACTGTAAGAAGATCCAGGGGATGCGAATTGAGGACTCCGCCAATTTGGGAGTGTCTTATTTTGCGCCGGTAATTCAATCACTCAATTGCCCCTCCCTCTCTCGATTTTGTTTATTATGTTTTTGACATTTGGTGCTTACTTCCTTTCTTTCTTTCTATAGGAGATGTCGCACTACTCACAGATCGCATTAGAGGCCTCTTTTGCCGAGGCTTCCAAAAAGTATTCTGTGGGTATGGAGGAAAAATATAATCAAGCTCGCTCGTGCATCATTGAGCTTGAGGCGACTCTGGCGGAGAGGACAGCTGAGCTGGAGAAGCAAAGGCAGCAAGCTGAGTTCTCTGTGAGCCCGCATAATAAAATAGCCGCCTCTTTTGACAAGCAGAAGGCTGAGTTGGTGGCGAAATCTGTTGAGGTGGAGACTTTAGCAACTAGGGTAGCCACCCACGAAGATGTAAATAAGGAGTTGAAGGCATCAGAGTAGGCGGCCAAAGCGGAAGTCAAGCGACTATCGAAGTTGGTGGACTATTCTGAGTCCAGGAATTATACCGAAAAGGTCGTGACGGAATTCCAAGGCTCCGATCAGTACAAGGACGCTATTGCCTCTGCCTCCTATGGCTATCTGAAATAGGGTTAAGCGCACATGGTCCGCCAGGTTCATTATTATTTCAAGACAAGGCGCCGCTGGTCCATGCCTATGAGCTGTTTTTCACAAGTCGAGAGGCTAGGGCCGGCGCGGACTATATGCCCTTCTCTGATGTCGAGGTTAAAGAGATGCAGGAGTTGGATAGGGAGAATGGAGAAGAACCTTGGATTTCTTCCACCCCCTCGATTTCGACCTTCTTCGACTTGGTTGATAAAACACTGCCGTCCGATCTTGTCGAGAGTTCTTTCGAGGACGTGGCGGGGCAGCGGGAGGATACTAAGGTCACTGATACTTCGTCCGCCAAGGTCCCGATTATTATTACTGCCCTAATCATTGAAGGGACTTCGACGGAGGTTGTTTCTGCCTCTGCTTCCGAGCTTCTAGCCACTAGTTCAGAGACCGTCGCTGTTGTGACTTCAACCACTGACTCGCTTCCCATCGCTCCCTCTTCATAGTTATTCTTATTTTTATCTAGATGTAATAGACTAGGGGGTATTGTAATAGGTTAGGACGTTTGTACCTTATCTTTTGTAATCAATGAAATGATATTCGTATTTTTTCTCAAGTATAAGAGTTCTCTTACACTTCGTGTTATTTTGTCTGTTTTCATTCGTTTTCTATTTCATAAGCCAACATATATATATATATATATATCACTCATGAGAATAATAAACAAAGTAATTCGACCTTAAATAACAAATGATGTGAAGTACCTGTAATCAAGTGTAATAAGCAAATTAATGAATTATGTAATCGAGGTTTTTATTCGCTCGAAGCACAAAATTGTATTTAACATAAACAGACGTTGTTCATTTACACGTAGTATTTTTTGAGATGGTCTAAATGCCACAGATTAGGCAGCATCGTTCCATCTTCTTTTTTTAGTCGAAATGTGCCCGGACGCACTTCGCTAGTAATCATATAGGGACCTTCCCAATTCGGAGTGAGTTTCGTGGCTTCCATTTGTCGACCAGTTACTTCGATCTTTCATAGAACCTAGTCTCTAATTTGCAGAGGTCGCCTACGCACACATTTGTCGTGGTTCAACTTTGTTTGTTACTTGTAGGCTTCTAGTCGAAGTCTAGCTGTTTTTCGTTTTTCTTCCAGTAAATCGAGGTCGATGGCCCTCGTGGTGTGATTTCTTTCAATATCGTAGCTCGACACTAGGTGTGTTGGCAGGACGAGCTTGGTTGGTGCTACGGCCTCGGAGCCATAGACCAAGGCATATGAGGTTTCTCCAGTGGAGCCCCTAGTCGAGGTTCGGACTGCCCATAGCACGGGATTGAGTTCATCAACCAATTTAGTGGATTTGCCTTCCAAATTTTTCTTCAGCGCCTTAAGAACCAATTTATTGGCGGCTTCGGCTTGTCCATTGCCTTGGGGGTGTGCTACAGAGGACTTCCAGTGTTTAATGCTCAATCTTTCACACTCCGTTGTGAATTTTCTGGAGAACTGTGTTCCATGATCGATGACTACGGTTCGAGGTACCCTGAATCGACACAAGACTGAGTCGTGAAAGAAGTTGAGTACATTTTCTTCCGTGGGATGCACCAATGGTTTTACTTCGATCCATTTAGAAAAGTAGTCCACGACCACCACTATATATTCGAGGCCATTTCTAGCCTTTGGAAATTTTCCCATCAAATCCATCCCCCACATGTCAAATGGCCAAGTGGGTACCACTAGGGTTTGTGCTGTTGAGGGTAAGTAGGGAATATCGCTAAAATTTTGACAACTTTTACATCATTTCACAAAACAGTCAGAATCATGTCAAAGTGTCGACTAGTAGTACCGTTGATGTATTACTCGCTCAGCTAGGGCTTGGGCCCCTGGATGGCCTTCACAAACACTTTCGTGAAGTTCTTCCTAGACAGCTTTGCTCATAGAAGGCGGTATATATCGTAGTAGCGGCTTCGTGAAAGACCGTCTGTATAGGATACCCTCGTGTACGAGATAACGAGCTGCTTGTTTCGGATCTACTTTGCCTGATTCGATGACTCGGGGAGGATTCCCCGTTCGATAAAATCTTTCAAGTCGTCTATCCATGACTTGGGTACCTCGCTGATAGTGCAGACGTGGTCACCAGACAAAGTAGATGGGCTGGAGGACACTTCAATGATGATGCCGAGGGTATTCTCTGTTTCCTTTGAGGCGATCTTCAAAAGCAAGTCGGCTCGCTCATTTTCATTACGCCGTACTTTCTCAATGACGAAATATTCAACCTTCCTCTTTAAAAGTTGTGCTAGTTTGGCATAATCTTTCAAATTCCCGGAATTAATGGCATATTCACCTCGAACCTGATGGACTACAACTTGGGAGTCCTGTGAACTGTCAAAGTCGAAATACCGGCTTGCAGTGCCTACATCATTCCTAGGATAAGGGCTTCATATTCCGCTTGGTTGTTTGAGGTAGCGAAGTTCAGGCTTATGCTTCTTTCTTCCATTTGTCTTGCAACAGGAGAGATTAAAACCAAACCAACCCCAGCACCACTGTGGTTCATTGCGCCGTCGACTTCCAATAGCCAAGCCATTTCGTCAATTGTCATTGACGTCATCACTGGCTTGGTGTAAGGAATGATGGCGGTGTCCATTGTGTCCATTGCATCAGAGAATGTAGTCTCAGACAAGAAATCCGCTAGGGCTTGAGCTTTGATAGATGTGCAAGGCGTGAAAGTGATGTCATATCCGCAAAGCTCGATGGACTATTTCAGCATCCTATCCGATTGATCTAGTTTATGATATATCTTTCGGAGTGGTGCATTTGTGTAAACAACGATTGCATGCGACTCAAAATAAGCGCGCAATTTGAGAACTAACGCATAAGCCAACTTTTCTATATTAGGGTACTGAGATTCCGGGCCATTGAGAACTTTGCTTACATAGTAAACCGGTAGTTGCTTTTTGACAACTTCCCGGATGAGAACAGAAGACTACAGTTAAGTTTGAAGAAGCTAAGTACATATACAATACTTCCCCTAATTCTGGCGAACTAAGCAGAGGAGGGTTCATGAAATATTCTCTCAATTTTTCCCATGCCTCTTTACATTCCTCAATCCAGACAAAATTTCGGGCAGCAACCTTCAAGACTTTAAAAAGTGGGAGATATCGCTCTGCCGACTTTGATATAAATCTCCCCAGTGCGGTAATATACCCATTGATGCGCTGAACATCCTTTATACACCTCGGCTCTCTCAGATTCATTAGGGTGGCAATTTTCTCTGGATTGGCCTCGATGCCTCGCTCTGTCATCATGAAACCTAAGAACTTTCCTAAGCGCACGCCAAATGTGCATTTGGCGGGATTCAATTTCAAGCCGTAGGAAGAAAGCGTGGCAAAAGTCTCCTGAAGATCTTTCAAATGGGAGCCTCCTTTAATCGTCTTTGTGATCATGTCATCCACGTAGGCTTCCACATTCCTTCCGAGTTGTGCCTTCAAGACTTGATTAATCATTCTTTGGTATTTCGCTCCCGCATTCTTCAGGCCAAACGACATTACGTTGTAGCAGTAGATTCTGCTAGCCACTCGGAACGAGGCATGGATCTGATCAGGTTTGTGAAGCTTGATCTGGTGGTATCCAGAAAATGCGTCTAAAAAACTGAGCATGCCATACCCCGTTGTTGCATCGACCAGTTGATCTATGCGGGGTAGAGGAGAACAATCCTTTGGATAGGCTCTATTGAAGTCCGTGAAGTAGACACACATGCGCCACTTTCCATTAGCTTTTTTCACCATCACTACATTAGCCAACCAAGTGGGATATTGAACCTTCTTTATGAACCTCGCTCGGAGTAATTTATTGACTTCTTCCTTCATGCCGGCCTCTTTGTCAGGTCCGAATCGTCTTTGCTTTTGTTGAATTGGGTGGCCCGAGGATCAATATTCAGTTTGTGCAACGCAATTTCTCTACCCAGCCCGACCATGTCTTCTGTTGTCCAGACGAAGTTATCACAGTGTTCCTTTAGGAACGTCTCCATTGTTGCGGCTTCCTCCTCTGGCATTTCTTTCCCAATTTTGACCTTCTGTTCGGGATAGGCCGAGTTGATTGCGATCTCCTTATACTCTGTTTCTAAAGTGGAGATATGTCTTATATTCATAAGCTGTACTCCGAAAAGAGATCGCCTCTTCTTGGCCTTGACGATGTAGGTGAGGAGGCTCTTGGGGTTACTTCGTACTTCGCCAATTCCAGTCAAAGTAGGGAATTTGACTCTTTGATGTGGGAGAGATATGACCATATCATACTTCGCTTGAAGAGGAGTGCCCAAGATAGCATTATAGGATGAATCGACATCGACCATATGGAATTTGATCACTTCACTTCGCACATTTAGAGGAGTTCCAAGTAAGACCTCGATCTCGATAGTTCCTTCAACTTCGATCTTATGTGTTGCGAAACCCTCCAATCTTGTGGAGCTCGGAGTGAGTTGATTTCCTTTTAACTCCATTTCTTCAGAGCACTTGTGAAACAGGACATTCTTCGATACTCCTGTATCGTCAATCACAATGGGGTTAAGCTTCAATTCTGTTGTGGGAGCCAACTCCGACCAAGAGAAAGTGATAACCTCCTTGTCATTCAAATATTATGGGACGACAAAGGCAGCTTTAAGAGAGTTGATCTGTCGCTTTAGTTGAGTTAAGGAAGGGACTTCGGTGGTGATTACCTCAATCACCCTCTCTTTTCCTTTGTCGGAGTCTTTGGAGGCCCCTTGTGCTTTATATTCATTCAACCTTCCCTCTTGGATCAATCTTTCGATAGCTCGTTTGAGTTGAATGCAGTGCTCTGTGAGATGTCCATGGTTGCGATGAAATAGGAAATACTTGTT
Organism: Marsdenia floribunda; assembly: GCA_035583425.1. NCBI lineage: Eukaryota > Viridiplantae > Streptophyta > Magnoliopsida > Gentianales > Apocynaceae > Marsdenia > Marsdenia floribunda. The sequence continues at coordinate 10,317 of JAXGGT010040387.1, forward strand.
TTTATCTCTGAAGTTTTGTGATCTGGGATGCATGGGCTCCGAATCGGGCACTCCATATTTTTCCTTTAGGACAGACACGAGGTCTTCCTTTGGAACATTCAACGGGGTAAACGTTTCTGTCTTTCGAGTCCGATTCTTCTCTCGCTGTCTATCATCATGGCCGACCGGGGACTTCCCTTTATCCCTCGAGCTCTGGTCTTTCTTTGATATTCCCTGGTCTGTTCTCCCTTCAATAGTGTTGTTTTCTGCCAAAGCAACTTTTCGGGCGACATTAAACATTTCGCCTAATGTGCGCAGCTTTCTTAGTTGCAACTCGGTATATAAAGCAGCACTTTGAAATCCTCCTTCAAAACATGTCAGCACGGTGTCCTCACTTAATCCTTCGATCTCGTCATAGACTTTCTTAAAGCGATCCAAGTAGGACAAGAGAGATTCCCCATCTCGCTATTTCACATTCGCCAAGTCGCCACGAGTTTTTGGAATAACCCCAACTGTGCTGAATTTATCGAGGAACATTCTTTCTAAGCTCGACCAAGAATCAATAGCATTTGACTTGAGCAGAGTGAACCACGTTACAGCCTTTTCGGCCAAGGTGCTAGGGAAAGCTTTACACAACAAATCCTCGTCGTTGGTCACTAATCCCATTGCTGCTTTATACCGACAAACATGCTCTTGGGGTCAACTTTTCCCATTATAAAGCACGAATTGGGGTATCTTGAGATTAGGGTCTGGAGCGGCGTCCCTTATCCACCTGGTGAATGGTCCGAGCTCGACAGACCGCCTTTCTGTTGAGGTTCGCACTCTGGCGGCAGCGGGCTCCACATTCCTTTCCTCCCTGCCTCTTAGTGATCCTCTTTGATCGGAATGGTGATTAGGAGCACGAGGTGGTATCCTTGACGAATGGTGCGATTCGCCTACTTTGCTCGGAGCTCGCTGCGGCCCAGAGATTTGAGCTCCAGATCGACCGTGGAGAGGGTTCATCCTATGCGTTGCTGTGACACTTCTCTGAGAGCGGCGTGTGCTCTGACAAGGGCAAATGGCGGTTACACTATGTTCTCTTGGAGGAGCTTTTTGTAGCCCTCCTATTATGGGAGGTATTCCCTGTGCTGGTTGCGAGGTGGCCCCTACGCCGACTCCCGATGGTGGTGTATTTGTGAATACCAGTGGAGGCAATGTTTGTCCCAACTCCTCCATTTGAGTTTTCAGTCGAAACCAATCTTCCATCACCTTCTGTCGTTTGTTCAGATGCTCAAGCTCCTCCCTTAATCTTCGGACCTCTTGACTGTTCGATGAGCCAGATGCTTGAGCTCTCCTTGCACTTAATCTACCCCTCAAGTCATAAGAAACGGATTGTGGTCCCAACCGTTCAGTCACCGGTCGTCTTGGAGCGTGAGTTACCACTTGTGGTGACTGTGCTCTCGGACGGGACTGTTGGGTTTCTGCATCCGTCATGTGTGTCCTCCTCGACGTTGAATGGTGAGATATTATGTCTCCAAGAAAAATACAGAAATGAATATGATGGGATGGTGAAGGAAATATCCGGGAACGATAAAGGTGAAACCTTTGCAGCGTTCCCGGTAACGGAACCAATCTGATGTGGTAAAAAACTTATACCACGTTTATACCAGGAAAATGACGATACTAACCTTAATATGTGCAGAACTTATTAAAAGAAAAATGGAGAAGTGTCACGCCCCGAAACCGGGACGTAACACGACCGTACCCTCGAGGTTTCCCCCAAGAGCACAAGGTCATTTTCATAATTCAATCAAAAGTTTAGGCCCCAATATGAAACGAAAGAAATCTAAATCCTTAATGTAATAAATAACTCCAAAAGAGATTCCAAAAATATTATCAATACAATAATTTCTCATAGAAATTCTAGAACAATTTAGGGGGTATAATCCCAAAACAAAATTCTAATCTAAT
>JAXGGT010040398.1:0-12239 GCA_035583425.1 Marsdenia floribunda
TTAATTAATATTTTAAATAATATTGGCTTTTATAATTTAATTGTTATTTTTATTTAAATCTTAAAGTTTATAATATAATATAACTAGAGAATATTAATTTATTAAAAAATATATTTAACATAAAAAAATACAATTTGCGACGGCATTGCGGGTGTCTTTATTTTGAGTCTTCACAAATTTCGTGCAATTTGCGACGGATTTGCGAGGGTTCATTATATTGGAAACAAAAAAATTAGTTGCAATTCAGTTGTAATTTAGTGACCAAAAATTGAAATTTGATAAAAATTATAAATTAGAGAAACAAAATTCGGTTGCAATTTGATTGTTAAATTGCAACTGAATTACAATCACTTTTTCGGTTGCAATTTTGTAACCGAATTACAACTACTTTTTTCGGTTGCAATTTTGCAACCGAATTACAACCAATGTTTCGATGGTTAAATTGCAACCGAATTGCAAATAAAATTTAGTCGTTAAATTGCAACTGAAATTCTTACCGAATTTCGGTAGTTAAATTGCAACCCAAAATTATTACAGAATTTTCGTTGTTAAATAGCAATCGAAAATGACTACTGAATTTCAGTCGTTAAATTGCAACTGAAAATTAGTACCGAATTTCGGTTGTTAAATTGCAACTGAAAATGACTACCGAATTTCGATTGTTAAATTACTACTGAATTTCGGTCGTTCCGAAATAGGTTGGTTGCAATGTTTGAAAAATAGCTACTAACTGATAGCTGCAACTTAGTTCAGTCGTAATTCGGTTGTTATTGGGCAAATAGCTACCGAATTACAACCGAATCGGCAGTAGCTAATTTGTCATTTTCTTGTAGTAGTGAATGCTGAGAAGCTTTGGTCTAAAAAATATATGGTATATGTTCTTTAACTAATGTTCAAAGAAAAGTGCAATTGATTGATATAAGTAATGCATTTTATACCTTTCATCTCTTTATTCACTCTTCTTCTCCATTTTCCAAAGGGCAAAAAATCTTAGTAACACCTAAACTTTTCTGAAATCTAGCTTTTGCACCTGAACTTTTTTTTGTCGAAAACTGATACTTAAACTTTTTTTTCATTCAAATCTTGCACTTTCGTCAATAGTCAGCATTAACATCTCTTTAGTGCGACCCATGTGCACATCATGTGACTTTTTAAGGGTATTTTTTGTAAATGTTGATTTTTTTTTAATTTATAACAGGATTTAATCATAATAACTATAAAAAATTAGGAATTATTGTGCAATTTGTTTTAGGATTTTATTTTCTTCTTCTTCATGTTCTTGCAGCCGCACCCACCACCTACCGCCCGCCACTCGCCACCACCGCTATCAACGCTGCTGCTTCTTGCAGTCGTCACAATGCTGCTGCAGATGGTCGAGTCTGTAGCCCATGTGATTACAGAGGCATCAATGATTGCTCACAACCCAATTCATCCATTGTCCAAATTTGAAGGGAAAATGTTAGGGGAAAAAAATCAGCACTACCAACAGCCAGTAATCATGATACAACGTGACTACAAAGTGAAATATTAGAAGACTTGAGATTGGTAAATGAAATGCGGCAAGCATGAAGTTGAGAGTAGTAGAGGATGGACATGGGGGAGAGGCGTAGATGAGCAAAAGGTAGAAGCCCTAGCAACAGAGGAGATTTACCTAGAAAGAGAACCACGGTGAGCTATTAGGGGTGTTTGAGATTTGTATTGCGTTAGAGGTGGCAGAGGGAGGTGTTGGTAGAGGCAGCAAGGCAATGAGCGGTGGCAAGCAGCATGAGCTACAAAAACATAAAAAAGAAGAAGAAGAAACAAAAACCCTAAACTAAATTATATAATAGTCCCTAAAATTTTATAGTTATTATGATTGAATATTATTAAAAATTTTTAAAAAAATCAACATGTACAAAAATACCCTTAAAAAAGTCACGTGGTGTGCATATGGGTCGCACTAACGAGATGTTAATAGGGACTATTGATAGAAATGCAAGATTTGAATTAAAAAAAAAAGGTTTTAAGTGTTAAAACACCAAAAAAAAAGTTCATGTGCAAAAGTTGAATTTCGAAAAAGTTCAGGTGTTATTGGGATTTTTGCCCTTTTCCATATCTAAAGTCTTAAATAAAAAATATACTTCTTCTTTTTTTTTTATTTTCTTTTTATTTGGTGCAGAAAAAATATTTAGAGAAAGAAATATGATGGAATACCATGACACCCGTCTACAACAACAAGGGCTCACAAAAATCCTTGGGCCAAAGCGCAAGGAATGTCTTAATGGACAAAATACATATTGCAAGACTTAGAAAGATATTGATATATTTTGTTAGATTATAGTCCAACTACATTTAAAATTAAACATATCAATTTGCTCTAATTTAAATCCACGAACTTCTAATTTTAATTCCTTAAAATTGTGTCAATTTTTTATGTTGAATCTAATATTACCATCCTTATATAATACTAAGAAAGATCAACTATAATCAAGCAAGTGAAAGTCATTTTAATATAACAAATATTATTACTAACTTAACCATTGAAGAATTCTCTTGTAGGTAATAACTCCGACATAAAGATATCTTTGCTGGTAGTAAGCTAATGGAGGTTATCCAATTAATAGGAAGAATCGGTCCACAACTGATCAAATTCTATGCAATTAGTTTTGTTTAATTACTTGATTTCAGACAAAAAAAACTACACTTGGTCTATATATGAGACTTAGTAAGATCTTGGAGATGTCTTACTGTTGCGGGTCGACCAATCCCATGGCAGTTCCAAGCATAATCATGATAAACTATGCGGCAATTTCTGGCCTACCTCTCCCGCTTGAGCTGTTGTGTTCTTGGCTACAACTTCTTGAATAATCATTGAGCTTCTGTGCTGCTGCCTTGCTTGCCTTGCGAGTCTTTTGACATGAATGAATCTTCTGCTAGTGATAGAGATGTTTTCTTCCACAATCAGACTGGGTTCAGAGTTAGTATCGGTTGGTATATCTATCTGAGGTGCGGTTGGTATAATATGCAGATTAGCTAACGCACAGTAGATGTCATCCTTAGCTATAATTCTTCTCTTCTTAACTATTAGTTCTATTGAACTGCACAGTTGCTTGAGATTAGGCTTCTCTGGGCAGGTGTTGGACCCCCATAATCATCCAGTTCTTGGGTGGGGTGTGTGTTCAATACAAGGGACTAAGGATAAGTAAGATTGAAAGTTTGGGCTGGGTGTTGAGTGACTGGGTGGGCTTTTTTTGGTATAGGGAGTTCCATGGTGGGGTGTGGTTTGGTGGGCTGTGTGGTGGGCCAAGGTTCAGGCATCAGAGAAGCAGGGAAGGGGCGGGAATTCAAATTTTTGTGATTTGATATGTCATTGAGTGCTTTCCAAATTTTGGTATGTTTTTTACTTGGTGGGACTAACGAGGAAGAGGGCAAAAAAGTAGAATAGGGAACTGTACCTGGCAAAGTAGGTGGCTGGTCAGCAGTAGGGGGTGGTGCTACTTTGGTAGCTGCCGGGTGTGTGACTGGTACAGTATGAGGCTATTTAGGGGCTTGAGATTTACTGGAGTGGTAAGCCCGAAGCCATGGGCCAAACTTTATGCTATTGTCTAACTTATGTGGAAGATGTGGACAATGAATGGGGCATGCAGTCTTGGTATGGTCAATTTTACCACATATGTAGCAAAAATCGGAGAGTCATTCATACTTGAAGGAGATCCATAGGTGGGTTCCATCTTCACGGCATATAGAACATTTGGTTTTCAAGTACTTCGAAGTGTTGACTGGCACTTAGAGACAGAGGAACTTCTTTGCTAGTAGTGAGTCTGGGTCTAGCTCACGTTGAAGCAAGTCGCCTATAAGGTTTCCTAGCTTGTTGGCGTTTTCCACATTCATTCTATTGGGTGGAAGGTTATGGATTTCAACCCACATGGGGCACAAGGTAAAGTCAATTTCCTCCAAATTGAGGTTCGGTGGCCAAGGTAGGAGGTTAAGGAGGGCCCATTTGACTACCCAAGGTCTAGTCGCAATAATGTGGTCCCTGTCATGAGCATTTTGGAATATACAAGAGATTGTGTTGACATCAAGGGGTTGGAACATAAAATTATTCCCCAGATTCAAGGCTGCAGTAAGAACTGTGGTGATTGCCTTGAAAGCAAAGATTGTACAATATGCACCTTACTGGTTAGCCTATCGGTAAGTCATCCTTTGCTGCAATCCACTCTTTTCTTCTTCATGCAAGACTCTTTTAGATTATATATATATGATCCCACAGAATGAAGGGTTTTGCTTTTTTTTTTTTTTTTGATGACGTGGGAACCCGCAGCCGCTACCTTTCGGGTGCGCACTGGGTAAACCCCCGGACTGAACGCAATAGCCTGCAAACCACGCCAGTCGGATAAACCACACTGGGCAAACCCTGTGTGACAGGCTCGACCGAGAAGGCGTAGGCAGGATTCGAACCAGGGACCTTGCGGTCGCCAGGCATCCTGCTCCACCAACTCGGCCACCCCTTGCGGGGCAAGGGTTTTGCTTATTTGACTTCATTTGTAATGGATGAACATCCTAAGGGCAGAGGTGGTGTTGGTGGTTTGAGTTGAGGGATAAGGTGATGTTTAAGGTGGAGATTTATTGAGAAAAACAAAGTAACTCAGTAATATGGGTCTTTTCGTTTAGATACTTTAATTTGTCTTGTCTTGTGAGAAGTCTTGAGTTTGCAACTCAACAATTGAAGTTGATTTTGTGCTTTATTTTCAGTTATGTATTGTCGTCTTGAAGATCTCAGTGATAAAGATTTTTTGAGAGGAGAAGTGTAATAGTTTATGCAAGGGGCAAAAGCATGTGGTTGTACTGAAAATTTCTATGTTTTGATCTCAAACATAACACATTACTGTTGATGAAGATTTTATTTAAAAAAAAAAAGTAAGATATGGTGGCTCTCTATGGTCATTTTAGGTATCAGACAGAGGACATTAATTGGTACTCTGAATGTTAGGTTGCAGACCTTTTCTCTATGAAAGTTGTTTATTTCTTGTGTCGGAAGGGTGTTTTAGTCTCCACCCTCTTTTAGCCATATTTCCATGCTCTTTATATATAAATAGTTTTTCTCAGTAGCATTCTTTTGCTTAGATTAGAATATCATGTTTTGGCTTGGTTTAATTTACACTAATATTTTTGAATATTTATTTATTTATTTATTTATTTTTAAATCAAATGTCAAATGAACTAGAATGGGTCAAGAAGGCCTAGCTCAATGAGCAGTAGCCTCACTTACGATCTCAAAGGTCATGAGTTCGAAGCATGTCAAAAGCAAAAAGTCTTCAAATTTATTTTTTTTTTTTTTTAAAAAAAAAAAAAAAAAAACTAGAATTGCCGGTGATGAAGTATATTAAAGCACTTATGATAGGATTAACCGTAAAACTTTTTTAAGATAGAAACGAGAGGAATATTTAATAAATTTTTTTAAAAAAAGTTTATAAATATATTCATCATAATATTAGAATAAAAATAAAGAAAAATGAAGTACATTTTTTTTTCATAAAATTATAATAATTTGAGATTGGGCTACTCAAGTTAGAAATTTATGTATTTGTGTATGTATTTGTAAGGGATTTATTGTTTTTCATATTATTGTAAGACTTTGTGAATGTTTTTGCATTTGTTAGACTTCGTGTGTGTGTGTGAGACAGGAGGCAGTACATCATAATAATTTGCTGACCAAATTATTGTTGTTCACATACTTTTGTTCTTTAGTATATATATAAAGTACCACAACTTGACATACAATTTTACAGAAATGATGTGTAAAGGAATGGTAAGCAGCCTTTTCTGAGTCATTCAAATTATACCTAATTAATTTTTTCCACAGAGAATCGTTTGTAGAAAATTGCATGGATTCTCCTTGATGATTGGATGTCTATATTAGCTCGTCACTTGCGAGAAGATCATTATTCCGGAAGTCTTGTCTCTGAGAGAGAATTTTCCGATTATGAGCGAGTATGATACAGAGAATATTAATCATGTAAAATAGATATCACTTACTTGAACACGTTTGATGGATTTTTTTATGCTTTTTTTTTGTGTGTGTAATTCAGTATGATCATTGATTAATTCAAAGGAGTTGATGGGAGTAGCTAGACATCCAACAACATATAACTAAAATACCATACAACGTCATTTTTGATCAGAGATTCAAATTCAGAATCTACACTTGACAAGTTAAGTGGAAGAAACTAAGTGAAGAAAGCCAATAATACTAGATTATAACCTTATTCTTGAGATATTTTATGTAATTTTTTTTAAAAATGAAATTACAACTAAAGTATTTACTTTTTAAAGATATTTATTTTTTATGTTACAAATAAAAAAATTATATAAATTCAAACACTGCTTATTACATAACGATACATACTTCAAGAGTAATATTTTTGTCCCCAAAATTAGGCTCATTTGAAACTTGGTAATAAAACAAAGGATTTTTCTCCTTATTTAAATTTTCAATCCCTAACTTTAGAAGTATTTGGGAATTATTATACTTATTTTTCTCCTTCTCCTTTAATATAGTGAAATATTTCAGAATTTTGTACACTTGTTTTTTCCCCTCTATATATAGTGGGAGAAAGTTTTAATAACTTATTTTTCTTGCAACCTGATTTTAATTTAAAACTATCAATTTCTTTTCTTTTCTTTTCTGTTTTCATTTTTATTAGAATGTAAACAATTATCTGTATGGTAAGGTTTAGGAAAATTTCTCATTTAATACTAACAATTTATGCAGTATAAAAAAAAAAAAAAAAAAAAGAAGCAAATAATAAGAATTCACAAATGTACATGAGTAATTAAAGAACTATGAGGGGGGGGGGGGGGGGGGAACAAAAAAGAAAGAAAAGAGAGACATGTCAAGAAAATTGAACATATACACAGAAAAAATATCTTATATCATTCATCAGAAACAATAAGTACGTTGACTTGCATAAAAATTAGAACGCCATTGTATACTACTGCAAATATCAAGACATACAAACTAAAAATTTAAAATGTCTAACTTTGTTGGTTTAATAAAACTATGTATGCAGGCATTGTGCGTAATAAAAATTTAATTTTTAAATATATTTTTACTTATTTCAACATTTATTATGAAGTCCAAATGGAGAATAAAATTGTCAAGAAGGCATAGCTCAGTTGATAGCATCCTCACTTATAATCCATGGAGGTTATGAGTTCGAGACATATTTGAAGAAAAAATGCCTCAAAATTTTCAAAAAAAAAAAAAAGAAAAAAAACTTACTTTAGTTATATATGTATATAACTTTAGTTAAAGCTCAAAAATAAAATATGAATATTTTCTTTTCTTTTTACATATGACTTTACTTGATGAGATGATTAAGGAAATGTTTGAAACTTACTTTAGTTATATATGTATGTGTGTCCTATGTCAAATTGATTGACATACAGATCACTTGTTATACAACCTCATCTACATTAAACCTATATCACGAAACAAAATTGTAAACAAAAAAAAATTCATTATATACACAAAAGAATGTTAGAATTACTAACTTAAATAAAATTTAAAAGGGGGGGGGGGGGGGAGAAAATGGAAATATGACACAACTCTTTTTTTTTTTCCTTTGTTAGAAATAGTAATAAGAAATTTTTAACGACATAATACGTTAATTTGTGTATATAAAATTATAGGTCTTTCACATATATTCTAAAAAATTTATTCTTAACAAAAAAAAAAAAAAACTAATAATATTTTAATAATATCTCAGATTAGAAAGATATATGATGAGTAATGATATTTTATGACCTTTCACATAATTAGGGCTCAAGTCATCTTAAAACTTCTTTTACTTTTACACAAGACCTTCTTGTTCACTTACTTTTACACATGACATTCTTGTTGACATAATTAACAAATATATGTTTGAAGTTGTAAAAATTATTCTGGACAATCGTTCTTTTTGTGTTCCAATCCTTTGCCACAAATGCGTGTGCTAAAAAATAGTTGTGTATACCTTGTTAAAACAATAGGAAAAAATACTTTATTTATTTTGTTTCGTAAATCAGGCCCTATTTCTCTAACAAAGGTCTCACAAGTTGTTATATGTCTAAACACAGTTTATAACATCCTCAGAGATATATACGAAGATCTCGTCCTAAAATGGTATTTGCAATGATGATAATTACTCCCAAGTTTTGGCTATTGCAAATGTAATAATTGGCGAAGAATATCCTTTATTGAACCGAAAATCACTGAGACGTTCAAATATAACAATAAAGACCTCTGTTTATTACCCTGATTTGAAGTAAGGAAGTAAAGGTTGCCCTTCCAAAGCCATTAACAGCCCTGATCTATTCCTGAACTTTTACCAGAATCAAAAAGAGATTTTATTATGTGAAAATAAATTTTCTTATTAAAAGAACAAAATTATTTGTGTTTAAGTTATATTATTTCGACAGTGACACAAAAGTTAGATTATATATATTGCGTTAATTTTCATTTATATGATTTTAAATTAATTCATAATATTAGTCGGTAGGTAATCATTGAGTAGTATTTACCCACAAAAAGAGTTAATCATTTAGTAGTTTCATTTAATATTATATATATATTCTAAGAAAAAAAAAATATTTTTTATTCTAAAATTGCTAGTTGATGAGTCGTTGTTAGGTTTGTTAATGGGTCCAAAAATACCTGGATTTTACTTGGACTTGAGCCTAAAAATACCAGGTATGGGTTTAACTTTTTCATACCCGTACTTGACCATAAGTCAATTATTCTTTTTTTAATGTGTGCGTGAGCGCTTATGTCTAATTAATTGACATATTGATACTTGTCATGCAACCATAAGTCAATTATCTTTAACCTTCAACTATGACCAATCTATATTACAAAAGAAAAAAAAAATTAAAAATTTGTTAATAGACTAAAATTCATTATATATACAAAAGATTGTTAGAATTAATAGCTAACTTAAATAAAATTAGAAAAAGGATAAATAAATTAATTTTTTTCTTAAAAAAAATTAGCAATAATAAAATATTAAGAATTGAATATGTCACTTTTATGTGTATAAAATTATTATGTCTGTTATATGCATTCTAACACATTTATTCTGAAATAAAAAACTATTAATAATTTTAATAAAACAATCCTACTAAAAAGATATATGAGCAAGATGAACAATGACATTTTATAGCATTACACATGACTTTTCTTGTTGATGTAATTAAGGAATATATGTTTAACAATTAGCTGATTGTATATCTGTGTTTCATGTCTAATTCAAAACGTAAGAATTAACAATTGACTTAACCAGCATTAAACACAAGGATTTAGGAAAATAATTATACGAAATTTAATTCACCAAATATAAATTGTTATGGACTACGTGTGTCACTTTGCCTATAAAAAAATTAATAAGTCATATGTATAAGTATTCTAAAAAATAACTATTCAAAATAAAAATAAATAATAAATTTAAGAAAGTTTTGTATTATAAATATATTTAAGTATGATAGCTATTAATATTTTATAACCTTTCACAAACTTAGGGCTAAAGCCATCCCAAACCTCAAAAGTAAAATTTCAGTATTTCTTTTACTTTTAAAGATGACTTTACTTGGTGAGATGATTAAGGAATATATGCTTAGCACTTTTTTTTTTTTTTTTTTGGTAATTAATATATGCTTAGCACTTAACCACCTACATATAGAGAGACATATATGGTTCATGTCAAATTCATTCACTTACTAATCGCTTACATACAATCATTTGTAATTCAATTATCTATATATGTGTTCAAAACTTTCGAACAAATTACTTTCGTCATTGTTTCTCAACAATTCCTTCTTATTAGGCAATGGCACAATCAATCTCCATTCCATGTTCACATATTCAAGATTTGATAGATGAAATGGCTCCCAGTGAAGTCTCCTTGAGATTAATGGAACTAAAGCTTATGCTACTCCAAATTCAACAGGGCGAAGGTCATAGATCATTATACAAGCAACTATTCACGGAAGGTGAGTATCCATACTTAATTGATATTCAACATTTTGCTTATCAGATTGATGACCAACTTGATAAAATCTATAGAGATATCAAACTCTATGAAAGATGGGCCAAGAGTGGCATCTCAAATGCCCATAAAACTTTGGCTATTGCCTATTACAAAAGAAGGGTTATGCAGAAAATTAGTTCATTGATTCGTCAGTGCAACGAAATTAAATATGATAGAAACCAGACTTCTAACACAAGGGAACATAATGAATTACAAAAATTAGGCCCACGCGCCTATCATGACTACCGCTATTTTTCTAATGCTTTTGATAGAGAGATTTGTAAGTTAAATAGTAGTCATTCAAGGGAGTATGTCAATTATGTAAAAGGAAGAATTATTAAAATTGATCAGTTATTGGATTACATACATATGAAAAGATGTTTTAGCGACATTAACTTTCGAAAGTCTTTTCAAGCTTTTGCTTGGATTTCTATTGTAAAGCACTCGACAAGAATAACTATATATCATGACATTCTAAAGAAACTTCTTTCAAATGAGAAGAAGAATGATGCTATAGGACTACTATATATGGATGAAGAAAAACTTTGCAGAGAGGTGTCAGAAGTGCTCACAAACAACAAATGCTTGATCGTGTTCAGTATTGATCGACCAATAAATTTTGAAGATTTTGGTGATGCATTTACATATCCAATGGAAAGTATGATATTTGTTACCCCTTATTGGGGTGATAGAATAACGAATGATGATGGATGGAAGTTATTCAAATCAATAACATTTCCAGAACTTGAAGAAGGTTAGTATAATAAATATCCTTCTATTTCTCTCCTAACTCTATATTTAAACTTGAATTATAACTTTTTAAGTTTGCAGAACTTGAATTCATATACAAATTAATAAAACAACATTGAAAGAGATTAGCTAAATGTATACATGGACAACTTTGCACTCTATATTTTTTTAAATTATTAAATTCCAAAAAATTTTATTCCACAATATTACTTTAGATCTATTTATGTCACCTTAACTATCAACTATATGTCAATATAAAATTTATTTATTTTCCTTAATATTTTTTAAAAATATTTTTGATATTTCACATATTTTGCATCCCAAATCTTTTTCAGTCGTCACTTTAGATAGTCCTTTTTTTCTTTTTTTCCCCCCTTCTAACCTTATATTTTAACTATTTTTTAGCCAAACTTAAATCTGATCCCTATTAATTGCAATCCAAATTATTCCATGCCCGAGTAAATATGTCTATTTCCTAAATATATATATATACCAAAAAAATTATCTTTGAAATTTTACATAATTTTTAGAATTATGGTTTATATAAATGAAAAATTATAATTATTATATATAACATTAATTACTTATTAATTAAAATCTCATGAATGTTACTAGAATTAAGGTCAATGTCAATTTAATGATAATTTTTTTTTTTTAAAAAAAATAATGATAATTAAGAATTTTAAATTAAGACAGAAAAATTAATTCCCTATAAAGAAATCATATTTTATGGTTTGTACCATACTAATAGTGTTTCAAAGATTTCATGTTGTTTGAAAATATAAATTTTGTTTTCTTGTTGTAGATTGGGAATATTAAATAAGATACACAACATTAGCATAAATTTTCTGATAAGGAAAATACTTATATAAAAGTTAATCTTTTCTTTCTCTTTAAATTGGTTTAAAAAAAAAAAAAAACTAATGGTTTTTAATTGTTAAATTTCTTTAGTAAAAGAGCAGACGGTATAGTATTTTTAGAATGACTTCATATGAAAATAACACCAATAATAGAATCATAGGATAATTAAGATCAGTAGGAAATTCTGAAAACAAATCATTCGATGAAGACTATAAATAAAAAGAAAGTATATTTTGTTAATCTCTAACGAGTGTTTACAGTTGCACATTTAATATCATTTCGGATATTGGAAGAAAAATATAGCTTTATGTATTGGTATTTTGTAGATCGAATTAATGCTGAATTAAAAGGAATCGGAAAGAAAATAGTTCAACAATGCGATGGTGTGCCACGACAGATTGCCAGAATTGGAAGTGTTTTAAGAAAAGATTATTCAGCTAATGTTTGGGAAAATGTTTTAAGATCCATATTATCTCCTCTTGAATTCATTTCACATCAGAAGATTGTAGCTTCAAGCTACAGACATTTACCTAATGATTTGAAGGAATGCTTTCTATATTTTGGACAATTTTGGAAAGATGAAGA
>JAXGGT010040409.1:0-12237 GCA_035583425.1 Marsdenia floribunda
ATATCTTTTAAAATTTTCTGTACAACTTTCTCTGGCAACATTGATCTCAATTTTTGTACATTCCAATTGGTAGTGCCACTTTGAAAAATTCAGCTATTAATTGCTTTTGATTGTAATCACTTCTTGTATTTATCTGTTTAAGTCTCATTCCTTCTTGATTACATAACGATGAATCTATCCAAAATCTAATTTGTTGACAATTTCCAATCCTCCATTAAAGTTTGAAGAAAATAAAAATATTAGGGTTCCAAAAAGTTGATATGATTCTCACTAGCATGTTAAATCTATATATAAACATATATCCAAACTCCTATTAGATATTCATATCCCCAAGACTTCTATTAGATATACATATCTCTTATACAAAGAGAACTACTAAACATACATATTTACTTAACATCCCCTCAAGTTGGAGCATGAAGATTCAAAATGGCCAACTTGTCCAAGCATAAACTGAAATTCATCCAACCCAAACACAAAGCTTTAGTGTAGATATTAGCAAGTTGGAGAGAAGATCACACGTGATATTCTCATTTTGTATCTTGTTACGAATAAAATGACAATCAACTTCAATGTGTTCCTTAGTTTTCCATAAAACATGAGAATTTCCCAAACAAATAAAATAACTTGTTAATGAGAGTCTGTCAAAGGACAACTCCAATCTGAGTCAAGCAGACAATTTGACATTAGAATTTGCTCGCAAAATAATACCTTGACCAAGAGCACCCTTCAAATATCACACTACAAGCAATGTAGCTTCCCAATGAGCCTTCTTTTGTTGTTACATAAATTGAGCAAGAATATGTACACAATAACTCAATTCAGGTCAAGTAATAGTTAAATAGATGACGATATTGTGCAGATTCATGAGCATTCTCGCTTTCTACAAGCACAAGTTTATGATTTTGCTCGAGTGGAGTTTTTGTTGTCTTAGCCCTAAGAAAACTGACCATAGAGATTATGTAGAAGGCATATTTCGTTGATAGGAGAAAAATTCATTCAACATTTCTCGCAACCCAAAAAATTATTTCAACTGTCTCAAATCCTTCATATATGAAAACAATTCCACAAATACTCCTTGAATTGCCAAATATCCACATACACAAGAAATGTATTTGTATGTGTCGTTTGCAAAAAGCATACAATGAATAGTTTGAGTAAGATTGGTGAAATTCATCCTCTTTCTAAGAATTTCTAGTTTAGCAAACCAACAATGCAGTACCTGGCGCAAGCAATAAAAATGCTTATGAAGTCTACACACTTTTCTAGGATTTTCAGAGACAAAACCTAGTGGCACTTTTATGTAAACTTCCACATTCAAATCTTCGTGTAAGAATGCATTCTTCACATCCATCTAATACAAGTCCTAATTCTTTGTAGTAGCCACCGTGAGAAAGGATTGTGTAGTGGTTATCTTTGCAGTGGGAGCAAAGGTTTCATGGTAGTAAATACTCTATTTTTACTTAATGCCAAGAATGACCAATTGAGCCTTACACTGTTTAATACTTCTATCTAAATTATATTTTATTTCGTACACCCACTTAAAGCCAAGAGCCTTTTTCTAAGGGGCATGTCTTCCACTATCCAGGTCTCATTCTCTTCCAATGCTTGAATTTCATTTCTCAGTGATTCTCACCATCATTCGTCTCTCACAAGTTCATGATAAGAAGCTGGTTTAGACCCTATAGTGATGTTTGCCAAGAAGAATCAGTGTTGCAAAGAAAACTTATCATAATTGAAAAACTTAGCTATGGGATAAGGGATACTAGAAGGAGGCGATTGGAGAGATGAACTCTGCAAGGGGCTAAATCTCACATTGTTTGTTACATAATCCTTTAAACAAGTAGAGGGTTATTAATCCTATGTCCTTCACACAACTGGTGTTCTAAAAGTATATCATCTCCTACTAAATTTTCTTCGCCATTATCATCAACTATATCTCCTTCCTTAACACGTTTCTCGCTATCCAAAATCTCCAACTCTTCTTCAGCAATTTCCCAATCATTATGTATGTTAGGGCCATCTATAATTGTAGTTGATCTATCACGTACAAAAAACTTTTATAGCATATGGAAAGTTGGTTTCTTTAAACACCACATCCCTTGAACGAGAAACTCATAAGTTTCTAAATAATATATTTTCTATCCTTTCATGTGGAAAGGGTACCCAACAAAAATACACCTAGGACTTCTACTCGCAAATTTATCCTTATCTTTAAGTTGTTTATGCACATAACAAAGACAACCCAAAAGTCCTATTGTGATTATAGGAAGGGGGCAGTCCAAAGAGAACTTCATAAGGAGTTTTTCTCTTGAAAACTGTAGATGGTGTTCGATTGATTGAGTATCTAGTAGTAAGAATGCATTCTCCCCAAAAATAAGTTGGCAGGTGTGCTTGAAACATTAAAAATGCTCTTGCCACATTAAGTATGTGACAATAATTTCTCAACACATCCATTCTATTTAGGAGTTCCTACACAAGAAGTTTGATGTAATATGCCAGACTCATCAAAGATTCTTTTAGGCATACAAATTCTTTGTCATTATCAATCTTCAAAATTTTTACATCCATCTCAAATTGTCTTTGAATCATAGCAATGAAATTCTTAAGAACACCACCAACTTCGCATTTCCCTCTCAACAAATAATTACAACACAAGAAAAATCATCAACAATATTCAAAAAATAAGTAGCTCCACAAGAAGCTAAAACTTTATAAGGTCCCCATAAATCACAGTGCATTAAATCAAAACAATCTTTAGCTTTATTTTCAATAGAATAGCGCATCTCTTCTCTAGTATGTTTTTCTCTAAAACAAATAACAACTCAATTTATCATTACTTTAATTAAATTTATTGTTAGAGGAATCAACTCTAACACCTTATTCTACAGATTACCCATTCTCTTATGCCAAAGTTCGAATTCAACAACTCCAGAAGTTTGAAAAGCATTTGTCGAAACCACCTCCTTAAGGAAATATAGTCCCTCACATCGTTCACCCGCTTCAATTAGCCTCCATGTATTTCGGTCATGTATAGCACAAAGTTTATTGGTAGTTTGCAACACCAGATTTGAATCATTGAGAACTCGTGAATCAGAAATCAAATTCTATTTTAAATTAGGCACAAAAAATAACATGTCGTCATTTCAATCCGCCTCTAAGATTCACTATTCCTTCTTTTAGTACTTTAGTTGTTTCACCATTTGGCAATCCAATTGAACATGGGACAGTGCCAGAAAGATCTCACAGACAAGTCCTTGTGCTAGTCATATGATGGGAAGCCCTTGAATATATTATCAAAGACAAATTTTCTTGCTTATCAGTCAACTTTTCTTTTGAAGCATTCTTTTTCAAACTTAAAATTCCTAGCAAAGTACACAATTGTTCATTATTCAATCCATAAAGTTCTTTTTTGTCATAGTTTGTGACACCTCCATGACCAAACTCAGTTGCAAATATCTGATTAATATTTACTTGTGGTATACCACCCTTGTCATGAGCCCCACTATTAATGTGATTTCACCTACTTCCTCGTCCTACAGGACTAGAGTGAGGTCTATTTCCCCACCAATCTAGATACTCTATCAATTGAAAGCAAGTAACTGAATCATGTACCACACAGATGCAATGCGAGCAACTCTTTGTTTTCTCCATCCTTGGATTTCATGCACTAGCTTGAACCGCAAAGCTCATGCGGTTTACTATTTCTTCTCTTATTTGCAATATTATCCTTACTCGTTCATGTTGAATAACCATTGCATATGCCCCATTTAGGTCAAGTAATGGCTCTGTACTCAAGATATTGGAGTGCACAATACCATAACTTTTTTCATCGATCTAAACCTATTAGAAATTGATGAACTCTTTCTTCTTCCCTTTTCTTTTCAAATTTAGCAGTGAGATTGCATATGCATCCACCACAACCACGCAATGGTATTGTGTCATAATTATTTAGATAATCCCATATAGCCTTAAGTTGTCCATAATAATTGAACTTACAATTCAGCAGATCTTATCTCAATTGTTGCACTCTCGGTCCATTGCCAATAGAGAAGTGCTACCTTAGTTCTTTACATAGATCTCTTACATTCTCCACAAGAGAAATAGTATAACGTAAAGAGGGTTCAATAGTGTTAAACATCCATGAAACAAGAATGGAATTGACTATCCACCAAGCTTCAATTTTTGACGAATCATTTGCCAGTTGTTCCATAGTGCTAATCGCACTATATTTACAAAAATATCATTCTCAACGAATGAGATATTTTCCATTAAGATATTTTTATATCTTTCTCAAAGAAAGATATTTTCCATAATCAGAGATATTTTCCTCACTTGACAGCTTCCAAAACAAGCTTTCATTATGGGTAATCAAAAATATCTTAACTTTCAAACAAATATACATAAATAAAGACCTCAAAGTATGAGGCAAAGGGTTGAACAATCTTTCCTTTTGAACTCTTTTCAATTGCCTCTCATAGAACGCATTTTAGAAAGGTCTTTTAGAGCTTTCTCTCTCTCAAAACAGCCTTCTTCTTTTCTTTTTGAAGCACTTTAAATGACTTCTTTGGAGCCTTTTCCCATTTTTGAAGGCTGCACTTAGATTTTATTAGCTCATTCAACCAATTTTCAAAACTAAAAACCACTTTCTAAAGTCTTAAACCTTTTAAACCAAACTTTTCGATCGATTTTGACCCGTTCGTTTAGATTTTTGACTAATCAGGAAATTTTTCCACCCATCAAAAAACATTTTTTTCGGCAAATTATTGATCCTTCCTGCCAATTTTAGATCAATTTCTATTTGAATTTTGTCCCTGACATTAGATTGGTGGACACCCTTTAAGTGGAATGAAGACACAAAGGGTAATTTGTACTTCGATACCAATTACTAGAACCCATCCTGATACAACAGCTCAGGAAATTCCTCCGGCAACTTCTACTGATCAACAACCTCTAATGGAGCAAATTCCAGAGGAAATTCACAACAACAACTCGACAACAAATGTTCTGGAACAAGATATTATTAAACTTATTCACCTATTATTAATGCTATTACACTCTGATATCTTATAAGTTTGGTTGTTCGTGAAAAAGTTGACATGTGTCTAATGAATGTTTGTTATAGTTTATTTATATGGAAGCCTTGAGAATGAAATTTATATGAGAATCCTAGAAGGATTCAATTTGCCCAAGGCTTGAGATGGCCTCATAAAAACTATTCCATAAAATTACAGAAATCATTATATGGCTAAAAAAAGCTAGGCACATGTGGTACAATCGTCTTAGTGAATTTTTATTGAAATCAGGTTACAAGAATGACCAAGTATGTCCATGTTTTTTTATTAAGAAATCTAAATTTGGTTTTGTAGTACTTTTTATATATGTTGATGATATAAATATCTTTGGAACTCCTGAAGAGCTTCAAGAAGCTACAAATTTCTTAAAACAAAAAATTTGAAGTTAAAGATTTTGGAAGAACCGAGTTTTTTCTTGGATTACAAATTGAGCAGGTGAATGATGAAATTTTTATCAACTATTTAACATATATAGCTAAGTTTCGAAAAGCTTTTACATGGCCAAAGCACATTCATTGAGTATTCAAATGGTTGTGAGGTCATTAGATGTAAATAAAGATATTGTTAGACCTCAAGAAAGTGATGAAGAATTACATGGTCCTGAAGTACCATATTTGAGAGCTATTGGTGCCTTAATGTATCTTGCTAATTACACATGACCTGATATAGCATTTACTATAAATTTATGATCATGGATTAGTTCATCACCAACATGACGACATTGGAATGATGTTAAACATACCCTGAGATACCTCCAAGAAACTATTGATCTCGGAATATTGTTTTATTCAAATAAAATTGATCTAAACTTAATTGCTTATGCTAATGTTGGTTATCTTTGAGACCCACATAAGACACATTTTCAAAATGACTATTTATTTACATATGGTAATACTGCTATATCATGGTGCTACACAAAGCAAACTATAACAACTACTTCCTCTAATCATGTTGAGATTATAGCCATTCATGAATCAAGTCGAGAATGTGTTTGGTTAAGGTCAATGATTTATTATATTAAAGAGAGTTGTGGTTTATCCTTCGAAAGAGAGATTCCAACTCCTTTGTATGAAGATAATATAGCTTGTATAGCTCAATTAAAAGGAGGATATATCAAAGGACATAGGACAAAACACATTTCACCTATATTCTTCTTTACTCATGAACTTCAAAAAGATGGTGAAATTGATGAATTAGGCCATGTGATAATCTTTTAGATTTATTTACTAAGGCATTACCGACTAATTGGTTTGCATCCGTTCAAATATCTCGCGAGTTTACTCAACAGGGGGAGAAATCTACACATAAAAATAGTGTACTCTTTTTCCTTTACTATAGTTTTCTCTCACTCAGTTTTTTTATCTAATAAAGTTTTAATGAGACATATTCTTTATGTTATGAAAATCCAAGGGAGAGTATTATAAAATACATTAAATTTTGTGGATGTTCATAATCTCCAAAAGTCATCATCATCTATTACCTTGAGATTCATTATTCAAATGAGTGATGATCATCTTAAAGGATTATCATTATCCTTTTACCTCGAGAGATGTAAAGTAATTATTATAATGATATAATCGATGATGCAATACCCCTAAAGATAAGATCAACCTGTTTCAATAAATAGAAGTTCTTATGATTCATTTGTAACGATTCATAAAGTTAAGAAATTAATTAATGAGATTCTCTCTTTCTCTCTATATCTCTCTTGTTACTTTTATGTTGTTCACGTTACTATTTTTATTCTATTGTATTTCTAAGATTTCATAACACTATATTATTAGTTTGTAATTTTGTTTAGGACTTAAAAACTTTTAAAAAAAATTAATTTGGGATTTATCTCGCCAAAATAAAATTTTTTTAGGACTAAACTTCCAATTTTCCTTTTTTTTTTTTTTTTTTTTGAAACAAAGAACCATATAATACAAATATTTATATATATATATAAGAATTTTAATAATTAAAAATAGTGACTATGTACTACACGTGTAAAAGAAATATGTGTTTACTAATCACACTAACTTTTCTTATCAAAATTTAAGACAATAATGGACATGGAGCGAAAATATAGGTAAAATTTAAAAGAGTCGAAAAAATTACCTTATATTTTATTGTTGTCAAATTGGCATAAATAGTACCCAAACTATTGGCATTTGGTGACATTGGTCCCTATTCTATTTTTTTTAAAAAAATTAAATTGGTCTCTAAACTATCTTAATCGTGCCAAATTGGTCCTTTTGTCAAAAAACAAAAACTCAAAAAATACCTAAGGACATTTTTGTCCTTCCACATATCAAAGGCTTAAAACCTAATTTGATCCCTGAACTTGCACCAAATTGACAATCACATACCTGAACTTATTTTTGTGAACTTACTTTGTGTTAATTGTATCCATGAACTTGACAAACTGGGGACAATGTCACCCTCCTTAATAGTTCTATTAAGGGGGTGCCGTTAACTTGCCAACTTGTCATACCCAATCTGACGTGGCATAGCACGTGGTGTCCATTTGACATCCACGTCATGTAAGTAAAAAAAAAAAAAAAATCACCCCAACAACATCGAATCTGCACCAGCGACAGCGGCCATGTTCAGAAACCACCCGTTTGTTGTTACAACCTCCTACAACAACTACTAATTCATCGTCTTTGTCGTCCATCATTATGATAGGCAACCCCCCACTGTTATGGGTTCAAGAATCGACCTCTTTGGCTCCACCACCAACGATGGCATCATCATCATTTGCCTCATTACAGAAACGGAGCTCCATGACAATGGCAATAGCAGCAACAATGAACTTTTCAAACTTGAACTTGATCAAATCTTGCTTCCAAACACCTCCTCCTCCTCCACCTCATCATATGATGATGGGCTCTATGCAAATGGTTAGCTGAGAAAGGGATAAAACCAGATGAAGGCTCACCTTTGAGCAATCAGATGAAGGAGGGCATCATCATTAGGAAAGTTGCTGATAAAAGTGAGGAAAGGGAAGAAGTAGAGAGAAATAACCGCGATTAGGGCTTGGAGATAATGGACGCTGCAGCTAGGATTGGAGCTACGTAACCCATTAAACAGGTCTAAAAAGAAGCAGGTATAAGGATAATAGTCCTTAACAAACACATAATCGTGGATGGCAAAATATTTTGAATAGTAGAGGGAATCAGCAACCATAGTTGCCTAGCACTGAGAGTGGCAATAGGCATCAACCCATGATTTACATACTACTGACAAGTTGTGGAATCGATCCCTAATGGGGATTCTGCAGAATACGTTAACTAATGATGCGCTTAGTAACATTGCATTTTTTGGGTGATTTTTTTTTTTTTTTTAAACTTGTGTGATGTGATGCCAAGTGGATACCACGTGGCATGCACATCATATTGCGTATGACAGGCTAGCAAGTTAATGACACCCCCTTAATGGAACTGTTAAGGAGGGTGACATTGTCCCCAATTTGTCAAGTTCATGGATGCAATTGACAGAAAAGTAAGTTCAATTATGTCATTGTCAATTTAGTGCAAGTTCAGGACCAAATTAGGTTTTAAGCCACATTTCAAATATACACTATATATGTACGAATACATTTGCACTTTAAATACATAAAAAAAAAAAAAAAAAAAAAAAAGAGGGGAAAAAGAGCTTTGTAGCTCTTTTAGCTACTTGCAGAGGAGAGTACTAGAGATTCATGCAAGTTTTGGTGCTCGATCTTATGAATATTCTGGACATTGGAGAGGATGTGGAGGGAAAATGCATTAGAAATGAAGGAACCATCAAGAATGTTGTGTTTTTCTGGAGTTCAAGTTTCCATTTGAACTTCATGGACATAAAACAACCCATCGAGGAGGTTTGTAGCATGTGAACAAAGGGTAAAGTGGAATAAAATGCAGAAGATTCTATCAAATAATTATTATTATTTTTTAAATTTTAGGGGGGGAAGAAATGTAAATTTTTTTTTTTTTTTTTTTATGGATCAATCCTCAAATTTGTGATAAATCCAATGCTGTAATTGGAGGCTTTTTAAGAAGGGTGAAGAAATAGGAAGAAGAGAAATTTGTTTATGAGAGGAAAAGGAAGTTAATGTGCATTGCTTTGGTAATTTCGTGAATGATAATTTTATTTTTGTGCATTGCTTTGGTAAGTTGGTAATGTTAGTAGGGGATGAAGGTGAGTGGTTATTTATTGCTAAAGCTTGAAGGGATGGTTTTGAAGTTAGCAGAGAAGTTGCTCATGTAATTGAATTTTTAGCTCAAAGTAATTGTAATGGTAGTGTAGTTGTTGTAGCAATAAATAAGATTGGTGGGTTGCAACCCTTTGTGATATAATAAATTTGCATTAATTGGATGGAATTGAAAGGCAGTGATGCATTTGCCAATTTTCATAACTTGTTTTTATCTTGTCTTTGTTTCTATTTGTCCAATTGTCTACCAACCTTAATATATTTCCAACCAACCTTTATAAAAAAAATGGTATAACAATTTATGCTTTTGTTTCATGAAAGCAGTTTGTAACTCGTTTATGTAAGTATTTTACTCTCCCATCAATTCAAGGGGGAAAAAAAAGAAAAAAGAAGCCAAAACTTGTAATAAAAAGAGACATTCTATTGCTTCTTCAATAATATATCTATATTTTGGAATTGGAACAATGTACAAATTCCCCTATCACTATTAACTTTTTTCCAATTCCAAACATGAATTAAAAAAGATATCCATTGAAATAACCTATCTATCCTTAGACGTGAACAAAAAGAATCAAATGATTTCTTAGCCCTTTTCCATTCCATGTCATACATATCTATACTTAGATGTGAACAAAAAGAATCAAAACATTCACAACTATTGTCCCTTTCCCTTTCAAAATCACTTTACAAAAAAAAAAAAACAAAAAACAAAACTTGATGTTAAGTCACTACTAAATAGCTATATCTCCTTTGGTGCATCCACTCCAATTATGCCCTTTTTGTCTGCAAATTCCACGCCTAGCAGCCTTCTTTATTTTTTTGTATTCTCCTTATAATACAACAAGTAAAAACAAATCAGTAAATATGTATACTTCTCAGTTTTTCATTTACTAAAATGAGTAAAAATGAAAACAAAAGTCCGAAATATTTATGGACTTCCAGCCGTTGTTTGTTGCTACTAGACAGCTTTACATGTTCTGGCATTATGCCCAAATGTACCACATTTGCTACACATAATCTTTACAAAAGTTGATCTTAGGAGTTTGTTTGCACCATTTGGTGTAATCTTTCTATTGTTTTCACCTGGTTCAAGCCTTCTCTTGGTCTTGGGCCTTCCTGGTAGCTTGATTTTCCTAGGTGCAAGTAGTGGAGGCATATTTATCTTGGGCTAATTATTAGGGCCATTTGTAGGTCCAACTATTGGTTCACATGCTCTCTTATATGCATTAAGAATATAGCACGGTTCCACATAGTCGATAGGGTCCTTACCTTGTAACCCTAGGGCTAAGATAGCATGCATACAAGGAATCCCAATTAGATCCCATCTTTTACAAGAGCATATCTTCATACTTGTCTCAACAACATACTACTCCATATGGCTCCACATCTAACCTGAAATTGTCTTCTACCTACATAAGTTGGAAAACAATTAGTAGAATCTTCTTTAAATTTTTCAACAATGCTCTTGATTCTTGGACATACGATTCCTCCTTGAGTAGAAACCCATTTTCTACTTGCTTGCATTTATATCATCAAATATATTCTAATCTTCTCAAGAAGCCCTAGAATAGGTTTAGTCCGTGCTCGGAGCAGCTGTTTTTTGAATGATTTTGTGTGATTGTTTATGACCATATGACATTTTGTTGAAGTGCTAAAGAAGCATCTAGCCCAATGCTTGGTTGATGTAGCAACCAATGGTGTGTAGGTTCATCAAAATTCTTGAGTAGTTGCAGCTCAAATTGATATTGATTCTGGCAACTTGCCCTTGGAACTTTTCACATGATTTCTTTAATTTTTTTTTTACCTAGATGCACTAGTTTCATGTTATTGTCAGATGGCGACACAAAACCTATGTTCAATTCTAGGAAAGTGCTCTTGAACTGCTTGGATCAGTCCTTGTGATATTCACATTTGAAATTGTCAGTTTAGTGTAAAATAAATAAAGTTAAAGAGTAGAAAAATTAGATATTAAGTGCAACTACCAAACTTTTTGCCTATATGAGATAATACACAATTGTTGTTCGTCATGGATTTGAAGATCTTGCACTAAACTTTGCGCAAACCAACTCCAAGTATTCCTATTTTTGGCACCACAAATAGCATAAGCCACAGGGAACATTCCGTTATTGGCATCCATGACAACTGTAGTAAGAAGGACCCCATAAATATGTCTTTTTACCTACACCATTGTAAGATCCGATATTTGTTACCACTGGTATAAGTATTGAACTATAGTGAGTCTAAATATTCAAACCATTCTATCTTTCCCTCTGGAAAGTTTTTCAAAATAACCCCTCAAATGTTGAACTAAGGGTTTAGCCATCAATAAAAAATTTTATTAACAATTAATTACTTTAAAAAAAAAAAAAAAAAAAAAAAAAAAAAACTTACTCTAAAAATTCCTCAATTTTTTTTTATCCAAACATTCTATCGTCATCATTGAGTGTCGAGGAAGTACCACCTATCCCCTTCCCCTTCCTCAAAGCACCATTGCAAGTGCTTCTTACCATTGTAAGACTTTGAATTTCTTTAAAAGAATTCGATTGCCTTTCGATTAAAACTTCGGACATTCTCCTACTGTTCTTCCTTTTTCATCCTTGATTTCCCTCTTTATTTTCCTTCTTTCTTACAAAACCAAAAGTATACGTTTTTGGACTTTTGGTATATTTGAAATGTGAAAGGACGAAAATGCCATTGAGCATTTTTTTGAGTTGTTAGAGTTGACGGTGGGTTAACGAATTTTTTTGACAGAAAGACCAATTTGGCATCATTAAGATAGTTTAGGGACTAATTTAATTAAAATAAAATAAAATAGGGACCAAGTTCACCAAATGTCAATAGTTTAGGGACTATTTATGCTAATTTGTCTTTTATTGTTTGACTAAGGACTATACGTGTAAAAAGAAAATATATTGGGAATTAAATTTATTAACTTTTTTAGTATATTGAGATATTTTCTTTCCAAACTATTTTTAATGACAATCT
>JAXGGT010040420.1:1910-12237 GCA_035583425.1 Marsdenia floribunda
CAACTAAAAACCAAGAACAAAAATTTAGTTGTTAATTTGTTGCTATTTTGCAACTATTTTGCACCAAAATACAACAACATAATTCGGTTGTTATTTTACAACCGATTTACAACAGCAAAATCTTTCCTAAAAGGGCGCCATTTTTCCCCACCCAAAATAGCAACTAAATTATAAATTCGATTGTAAAATAATTGCTATTTAACAACAAAATGAATCCTTCGTAAAACGGTTATAAATTTAACAACCGAATGTATGCGGTCGCAAATGTTAGTCGCTATTTTTCGTTTTTCTAGTAGTGATTCTAGTTCCAATATTAAGTCTTGGATCATACCAATCACAATGAAATAAGTATGCACGTTCAGTTGGCAAACCTAGATACTCCAATTACACAACTTTTTTCAACATACCATAGTAATTCATTGTATCTTCATCATTGTTTGCTAAACCCTTTATGCATACACTAGTATTTGTTGTAGCTTTACCCTTACTATAGGAAACAATGTGAAAGTTGTAGTTGTTTACAAAGAATTGTGAATAGGCTCGAATAGATTTCTTTGGTCCTCATGCCATATGTTTTAATTCCTCATTTGATACATTATTTGTCGGATCATGTACCTAGTTCATACATAAGAAAAATAACACATGCATAAAAATTAAGTTAAACAAAAATTAGCTAGGATCTTATAATATCATACAATACTTACATATTCTCTAAACCACTGAAAAAAATTCTTTTTCCAAAATGATTTCAATTTCATCATTAGAAATTTGAGTATTAATAGTTTTTTTTGTAGCCTTGAACAGTCTAAATTTTACCAAAATAGTAAAGATGGTCATAAAAGCCTCGAACAATCTAGATTATTGAGATAAAAAAAAAAAACAAAGTGAATTATAAAACTATATACACATAATTAGGTTTTAAGAAAAGATTTCTTAATCAACATATGGTCGGGCCTCTTCAGCATTCAACAAAACATATAATGCAGCTGCATTATACTCTTTATCTGTTAAGAACCCTGCTTTTGAGGCACCTAATGGGCATCCAGGATGAGTAAATATTGAGATACTAGATGAACCCGACTCCATATCCCCACCATCGTCATTTCAGTTAACTCTTCTACTTTTTGTTTTAATTTGAGGTTCAAAGTAAAGTTCACATAAGTTTGAAACTTCTTTAACTAAGTATGCATTACATATTGAAGCCTCTATTCTTGCCTTATTCTTCACTTTCTTTTTCAAATTGTACAAAAACCCAAAAAAGGATAGACATTATTAGATGACAATTTACAAAAACATTGTAAATTATTTAACTAATATCCATAGAAAAATAGAAAAATAAATAAATATAAAAGAGTATTGATAACAACATATATAGTATTTTACTAACCTCTCAAAAGGATACATCCACCTATATTGTATAGTTCCCCCAACTAAAGCTTCATATGGTAGGTGGATAGGCAAATGCTCCATTGAGTCAAAAAAACTTGGAGAAAATATTTTCTCTAACTTGCATATAATGATTCGAATGTTTTCCTCTAGCTTAACAATTTGTTAATTATGTAGCATTCTAGAGGTTAACTCTTTGAAAAATATGCTCAACTCTGTCAATGCATTACACATAGCATTTGGAAGCAAATGACGAAATGCTATAGGAATCTACCAAAGCATGAAAACATGACAATCATGGCTCTTGAGGCCAAACAATTTGCATTCCTTCATGTCAACACATCTAGAGAGATTTGATACATAACCATATGGAAATTTCAATGATTTAGTACGCTCACACAAAATTTTACGAGCAGATTTTTCCAAACAATAGCAAGCTCTTGGCTTTTTTGTGTCACCTTCAATTAACTCCAAATCCTTTCGCCAACAAATTTCACCTAAATCCCTCCGTGCATTGTCATTGTCTTTTGTCTTCCCCTTCACACCAAAAATAGTATTAATGATGTTATCAAAAAAATTCTTAATAATATGCATGACATCAAGATTATGTTTAATAAGATTTTTTCTCCAATATGGCAACCTCCAAAATATTGTTCGCTTACTCTAGTTATGATGTACTCCGTATCCTTTAGGAATTTCATTTCCATCATTATCGATGATAGTAGGTAGATCTTTTATCTTTGCCCATATTTCGTCTCCACTCAATCTACGTGGACCTAATGAATCCTCAACTTTATTCTTTACAAATGAATTCTTGTTCTTTTGAAATGGGTGATTATTTGGTAAAAATTGGCGGTGAAAATAAAAAAAGCATTGCTTGTGTGAATTTTTAAGCCAAAATGACGTTGATTTCTCCATACAATATGGACAAGATAATCTACCAATTGTGCTCCACAAAAATAACATCCCATAAGCAGGAAAGTCACTTATAGTCCACATTAGAGCTGCTCTCATCTGAAAATTTTGTTTCTTTGAAATATCATAAGTAGATATCCCAACTTCTCACAAATGCATTAATTCATCTATTAGAGGTTGCAAATAAACATCAATCTTCTTCTTAGGATTCTTTGGACTCGGTATTATGAAAGTAAGGAACATATAAGGTCTTTTCCTACATATACCAGGTGGAGGATTATAAGGTGTTACAATAATAGGCCAACATGAGTATTGTTTACCAGATTGTCCAAATGGAGTGAAACCATCAGTACAAAGGTCAAGTCTTATATTTCGACACTCAGAGGAAAAAGTAGGGTGTGTTCAATTAAATGACTTCTAAGCCTCTGCATCACCTCTGCATCAGAAGGATGACTACTGGTTCAGGGAATTGATTCATATTCTCTGTTGTAGCCTTCAAAGCATACAAATGTTGCAATCTTGGTGTCAAAGGGAGGTAATTCATTTTAGCATATGGTATATTTTTTTTCAACACCTGAACTTCCTTTTTAGGCTTCCATCTAGGATGCTTACAGAATATACACTCATTTAACCCATCATACTCATTTCAAAAAAGCATGCATCCATTAGTACAACATTCTATTTTTTCGTATGGTAGCCCTAAACCTGATATAAGTTTTTTTGCCTCTTAAAAATTATTTGGCATGTTATCCCTTTTCGATGTAACACTATTTATGAGTTGTGATATAGCATCAAAACATGCTTCAAGTAAGTTATAGTCAGACTTTATGTTCAAAAGTTGAACAACTATGGACAACTGTGACTCACTATCACAACCGGGCCATAGAGGTCGTTTTGCAGCATGTAATAGATCATAGAAACTTTGGGCACCTTAATTAGGCTTCTCTTCTATTTGAATGATTTCATTTGAATTTTTATCATTTCCAATAGCATAAAATATCATGTCTCTAAATAGATTGCAAGGCCCAAGGATCGCTTCTCTTCCAACACTAGCCTCTTCCTTATTTCTTTGCTCAGATGGAAAAATGTACAACTCCCCATGAGCAAACCAATTGTGGTAGTTGGGAATGAACTCTTTTTACATAAATGTAGCCTAACCTCACCTTTTGTGACATACTTTTGATTTTTGCACTTTAGACATGGACACCGAATTTTCCCTTCACTAGTAAAGTCTGGATGTGCAAGTGCATATTGGACAAATTCATTAAGGCCATCTAAAAACTCTTTTCTTAATCTATTTTTATCAGGTTGAAGTCTATTATATCTAAAAATCGAATAGAAAATGAAATAAACTATATAATTTAAGAGATTAAAAATTTTCACCATAAAAAAAGACTAAAAATAACATATACATGCTTTTTTTTTTTTTTTTCTATCTAGTAGCATATACCAATAATCAATTCAAAGTTTTATTAAAGTAAAGATTATTATTGCATAAAATGGCCCATTTCTTTTTGAATATGTAGTTAAAGTAACATGTGATGCTCATAAATATTTTCTTTTTACTTAAATCACTAATCTATTTACATTGATTGATGATTGTCTAATTAAAATGGTGTCAACATGTAGAGATATTATTCCTATGCATACCCAATATATTGCCTCTACTACCTTCAAACTAAAGGTAAGACTTATCAATAAATTTGACTCTGACTTGTAAAATAATGCAGTGCTATGATGACAATATTTCACGAGCAAATTATAAAATATTATATTTAAAATATAAAAAGAAAATATTTAATAAATATATATATATATAATAACATACGCAGTAAAGTAAAATACAAAAAACAAAATAACTATCCCGGGATACATTAGCTCATAGGCTTCCTAATCCTACATGATCTATCTCTAGGGAGGACAATCTCCTATGTGACATCCTTTCAAAAATTTTGTGTCAGAGCTTACCTTTCGAGAGAAAAAAACCCCACCTGACTCGAGTAAGAATTAATCTAAATATGAACATGACTTAAAAAGTATTGTCCATAACTAGGGTCCATTCAAGATGTATCGTGGACTAAGAAAAAAAATAGCATGTGGCTTTTATTAAGTTCTTGAGGACCAAAGGTAATTAATTTTAATCAGTGAAGAATATTCTAAAAAATCAAGTGTAAAGGATACATTTTGATGTGAATCATAAAACGACTATGGGGGATATTATGGTTTTGAGGGGTGACACAAGTCCAAGAGGAGATCCATTGCAAGTTTCATGTGGGCCAATGACCAGATCTTGTGCAAAGAGGTTCAAATAAACACTCAACGGACTAATCCAATAGTTTGGACACAAGCCAATTCATGGAGGCTTGAGAATTGAGGTCCACAAAGATGTATCAACCTAATTCAAGCCCAAGAATAAAAGAATCACACTAGTATGATGGAGAGTATGATGGAGTATTTACTTATTTAAAGGTTTGCATGCCAGTTTAGACCAATTTGTTTTGGGTCCATTTGATTTAGCTTTCTTTTTATTTTAGTTTCTAGTCGTATCATTATTAGGGTTTTTAGAATGTTATATTAAGACCCATTATTTAAGCCCGTTGATTTAGGAAGTTTTTGTAAGCCCTAAGCCTATAAATATGCCTTATTAAATCAGAAATAAACGGCTTTGGTCCAAGATTATTGATAAGAGTAATTGATTCGTCTGTGGCATTCGTAACTGACTTATCAAATGGAATTCCGTAGCCATTTGTGGTGTCCTACATGACTTATCAAATGAAGTTCGCAACCGTTTATGGTATCAAATCATCATCCTTGCGAATGACTTATCAAAGGATTGATTAACCTTTGTGGCACCTTCAAGATTAGGGTTTTAAGGACTTAGTTTTCTTAAAATTCTCATCTTTAATCGTACAACTTGGTTTTCTAGCATTACGGGCACATAACAAATTGATCCGCGAGTTTGTAAAATAGGTCGTCTAGCAGGTTAGCATTATTTGGTATCAGAGCCGAGGGTTCTAGAATCAAGTTATCTATCCTTTATTTACATTGTTCTTCAGTTTGCTTTTTATCGTTGTTTCTTTTCCATCTTTCGTTTGTGTTCGTGTTCGTGATTCTTTGAGTTCTTCATCTTCTTTAGAGTTTCTTCTTTGAAGTAATATCCACAATAGCTCTACAAATTGGATTTAGATAACTTCTAGCTATTCTTTATTATATTAGAGATATCTCTCCTCTTAGAGATATCTCTTATCTCTTGGTTATCTTTATTTTAAATTATTTTAGATAGGAATCTGTCAGATCAATGATTTATAATTTGAAGACAAATCCTTTTCAAGAGGAGGGGAATGATGTGAATCATAAAACAACTATGGAGGATATTATGGTTTTGAGGGGGTGACACAAGCCCAAGAAGAGATCCAATGCAAGTTTCCTGTGGGCCAATGACCAGATCTTGTGCAAAGAAGTTCAAAGAAGAACTCAACGGACTAATCCAACTGTTTGGACACAAGCCAATTCGTGGAGGCCCAAGAATCAAGGTCCACAAAGATGTGTCAACCTAATTCAAGCCCAAGAATAAAAGAGTCACACTAGTATGATGGAGTATTTATTTATTTAAAGGCTTCATGCCAATTTGGACCAGATTATTTTAGGCCCATTTGATTTAGCTTTCTTTTTATTTAGTTTCTAGTCGTATCATTATTAGGGTTTTTAAAATGTTTATATCAAGGCCCATTATTTAGGTCCATTGATTTAGGAAGTTCTTGTAAACCTAAGCCTATAAATATACCGTATTAAATTAGAAATAAACAACTTCGGTCCAAGATTATTGATAAGAGTAATTTCTCTTCTTGAACTTATCAGATTCGTCCGTCGCATTTGTAATTGACTTATCAAATGGAACTTCGCAGCTATTTGTGGCGTCCTACCTAACTTATCAAAAGGAGTTCGCAACCGTTTGTGGCGTCAAATCATCATCCTTGCGAATGACTTATCAAAGGAGTGATTAACCTTTGTGGCATCTTCAAGATTAGGGTTTTAAGGACTCAGTTTCCTTAAAGTTCTCATCTTTAATCGTACAACTATTGGTTTTCTAGCGTTCCAAACATGTAACAGATTGATCCGCGGATTCCTAGAGCAGGTCGTCTAGCGGGTTCGCATCACATTGTGTTATTTTTATATAAAAAAAAATTATACGAGAATATTCTTTTTCTAAAAAAAAAAAAAAGAAAAAGACAAATTATATAGTGTTAATTTAAAAACTACAGAACATGAATTAGTATTAAATGTTAAATCAGAAAAAACTCTTGTGATTGGGAATTAATACTAAAGTAGCATCCTAAGGATGCGAATTACTATTTATAGTAAGTAAAATTGCATTCCGGAGATGTGACTTACTATGAATAGTAAGTCCTAGTCTCAAGCTGTAATGAGGCTATTCTTGCACACAATTTCGAACATAAAACTAAACTAGATATAAACTTATAAAAAAAGGCCAAACTTGGCATTAACCCTTGATGTGATGATACTGCCCATTTCCTGAGTAGCGATATAGCTGTGTCTCTTTTTCTGTATGTTTTGTTGTATAAACGTTATATTTATCATAAAATCAATTTTTTTTTTTTTTTATTCTTTATTACAAGAAGATTTAATGCCATTTTGCATCAATTTGAATTGGATTTTAAATTTTTTTTTTTCTCTTTCCTTGCACGGAAGCAAGCATAAGGAATATTTGTGTTTGGTTCTAAAGTTATTGCATATTCTTTTGTGATTATTTGTTATAATATTGAAACCTGGGTCTTCCCTAGTTGATTTTGGAGGTATCTGTTTGGTACAATTGTATTTGTCATGATCCCTTCTAGTCTAGACAGAGATATGTAACTCTGTACTGAACTAAAGGGTTGAAAGCATGGGAGGAGGTAAAGTGATCTTCTTAATTTTAATTGTTTTCTTTAGACAAATTTCACCCTTTCTTGAGGTTTTGCATCCAGGAGGTGTAATTTATCATCTTAACTATTCTTGTGAAGTAAGAAAAAGATTGTTTGATTACATGCCAATAATGAATGCATGAGAATATCTCAAAATTGGTTGAAGACTGATTACGAATAGATGAAGCTTTTGGCGATAAGTAAAAATACTAGTATGCTATTCTTAAAAATGTGCTAGTAGATCCACGGCTTACTTGAATGTGTATTCAAACAAGCTTACATAAATTTATAATTTAAAGGGTTTCTATATACAATATTCAAAAACATCTCTCTCCATGGCATAAGTACTAGGTATGGTATGGTTTAGGGCTTTAGCAGATCTTTTGTAGAGATTAATCTTGGTTTTTTGTTTTTGAGGGATGTCTTGACATTCCTTTTTTATTTTGTTAATTCTAGTCGTTGAAATTGGAAGAAATGAATAAGGTTAGAGATACAATCAAATATCTGACTAATTCCCTTCTCCCTCTTTTCTCTTTCTTCTATTTTACCATGTGATCTGTAGATCATAGGACGTGACAAGTGGATATCTGACTTCAAATACAATGTTTTTCCTGAACATTATTTTGGATACAAAATTGTGCATAGGGGGTCTCAAGCTGCTTGCATTTGTAGAATCTCAAGTTTTCCCTTGTGTTTTCTTAGAACATTTATGTAGAAAGTGGATAACTGAAGTTCAAGGAGAATATATTGGAGATGTTATCCTTTAGAATCATCTTAATTTTTCCTTCAAGTTATTTCATTTGGCACATTTAATGTCTTAGAATGTTACAATGATATATTGTCTGCTACTATGTGCTTAGATGGAAAGAGATTTTACTGTTCCATGGAAAAACTCATTTTTATTTTTACTGTTCCATGTCTCTACATTCAAACACCCTTCTAAAATAAGTAAGCAGTTGCATTACTTTTTAATGGCATGGGACATTTAGCCCTTTTTAGTTCGTTAAAATGACAACGTTGCTGTATTTAAAGTTTTTAAGTTTCTATACATGTCATCACAGATTTATTTTCTTTTGGTTTCCAATCCATTTCATGCCATTGCCCATTTTGGTTTCAAGAAGAATAAGCACTTAACTATTGGGTGGAATACGGAATAATGTAATTGTCATGTCATGTTTGCCTGCATGTATGAGTTAGTAATTGTCGTCTTTAATCCCACCCGTCCTAACATACTTCATTTTTGCCATTGATGCATTCCTTGCATTAAATATTCCCTCTAGCCTTCTATTTGAAATCTAAAAGCTTGCTAACTTTCGCACTTGGATGTGCACGACTGTATAAAGAATAAAGAATATATGGAATTTGTTGAAGCAAATAAATGAGCTTCCACTTCAGATTGCTCGTCTGCTTAATTCTAGCCTTCATTTTTTTTTCTTTTTTTTTGATATTTTCTGGCCTTCATTTTCTATAGATAGGGTGGCAGCCTGAATTTTCATGTCTGTAAGATGATATCTTTAAATGTACTATGTCGTATATATTTAGATCTAAAAAAAATTTATTCAGTTTTTATATCAATAATTTCTTATAACATTGGTTTCAAATTGTTATTAATTATCATAGTTTTAATGAATTAATTTTTATTATTAATAATTTTTTAATATAAGAATATTAATTTTTATTTTAATTTAATTTTAAAAATTTTTGAAATTCATTTTTTTAAAAAAATAATAATAATAATAAAAGAGAAAACCAATCTTGAACAACTTTATATGATTTTTTAAATTTAAAGATTGAATATATTTTAAAATTTAAAATTATTTTAATTAAAAAAATATTAAGAGAGAAAAACAATGTCAACAATTTCCTTTTTGACACAAAATTTTTAAAATCTCTTATAAATTTTAATTAAATCCAAAATTTTAAATTTTAAAAAAGATATATAAAAAACAATGGCTATAAACTGTCATGTTTGCTCAAAATTGTATATTTATGTAAAATAAGTAAAAAAAAAAATAAAAAGAAAAAATTCTTTGATAAAAAACGAAGATTGGGTAGCTGTCATTTTGGGTAGGCAAAAACAACGGTGTTTTCAACTGTCGTATTTAGTTTTGGCGTCTTTATTTCTACGATGTTTTTATTCAATATCGTTTTTAAGTGTCCTTTTTGAGCAAAAACGATGATTTTGTAGCTGTGATTCATAAAAAACAATGCGATAAAAAATGATGGCCAAAAAATCGTTGTTTGGCTGCCGTATTTGGCAAAACCGATGATTGTCCAGTAATGTTTAGTGAAGTTATACTAAGTTAAGCTAATTAAGGCTCAGTTCGGATTAACACTTTTTTTAAGTTTTTCACTTATTTTGAGTTTAAGTTAGCTTCATTGTTTGTACAAGACCTGAAATTGTATGTGTTGTGTCGACTATGTCTAAAAAAAAAAAAAAAAGCTACCCAAGGGCCCCACACTTTTCAACCTCTCTCTTTCTTCTTCTTTCAAGAAAAGGCCCCACACTTTCCACCTCTCTCTTTCTTCATCTTTCAAGAAAGAGTCCCACACTTTCCAATATATCTCTCTTTCTTCTTCTTTCAAGAAAAGGCTTCAAATCCTCCTCTTCAAGTATTTCATATTCTCCAAAACGTTGCATTAAGTGGATTAAATTGGTTAATTATTTCAAGTATGTACATGTACATTTATGGTTTACTATTTTGGTTGACTAATTTTTGTTTTTTTATTTTTATTGAAGGTATGAGAATTTATGAGATGAAGGTAGGGTTTTTATCCTAACTCACCTTTTTTCTTTCATTAAAATAATTAAAATTAAAGCTTTTGCCTTTCTTTATGTTCTTAGGATTATTATAGGAGAATGTTCTAAAGGTTTTTTCATTTGATTATGTCAAGGTTTTGTCTTGTAATGCAAATCCTATTCCCTCTTATATTCTTTTCTATGAAAATTGTTAATAGATCAAAAGACAAACTTTTGGAATTTTCTTTTTTCTTTAAAGGGGGGCTGGGGCTGGGGTGGGGGTGTGGAGGATGAAGTAGAGAAATGGAAATGGAATCAAGCTGTTGAGGGATTTGTTGGAGGTACACACAAATTTTTGGCATTG
>JAXGGT010040439.1:0-12234 GCA_035583425.1 Marsdenia floribunda
CATATATATATAATAAATAATTTTCGTATAATATTCAAATAATTTCATATAATATTCATTTAACAACATTTTTTTTTTTTTTCTTTCCAAATAGATGCCACACATGAACTGAAATAACAATACAATTATATTTATCAAAACACCCACTACATTAAAAGAGAAGGGGAAAAAAAAAAAAAAAAAAAAAAAACACCAATACATTTTCCCTAAATAGACCACTGTAATCCTTATTCATCTGACCAGAAGTAATCTTATTCATTTCAGATGCACCAGAACTCCATAGTTCCTATACATACCTAAAGTCACGACACCTGAAGTCCAGAGTTCGTATACATAGCAGTGGAGGACAACAATCATCCACGACAGGTCCACATAGTTCACCTTCCGGGCGACAATTAAGGTTTACATGTTAATTTGGGTCAATTTAATTTAATTTTTTTAAAAAAATTTCAATATTAAATTAGTATTATTATTAGGTGTTTTAGAAATTTTATATTAAGGCCCATTACTTAGGAGATTTCTTGAAAAGCTTAAGCTTATAAATAGGCTTTATTAAATAAGAAATAGATAGATTTTCGTCCAAAAGATTAGTAACAATTATTTCTCTTAGTTCGTTAAAAAATACTACACAATTGTCACCCCTCACGAAATATATTACTGTTGAATAATAATTAAATTTGCCACAAAATTTATTAAAATAAATAATATTAAAAATAATAATAAGAACATCAACAATCTCTCTCACACGCACATATATAACACA
The DNA here is from genome assembly GCA_035583425.1 of Marsdenia floribunda. Lineage (NCBI taxonomy): Eukaryota > Viridiplantae > Streptophyta > Magnoliopsida > Gentianales > Apocynaceae > Marsdenia > Marsdenia floribunda. Next base: position 764 of record JAXGGT010040439.1, read on the forward strand.
AATAATTTCTTATAATATTCATTCAACAACATTTATTTTTTTCAAAATAAATGCCACACATAAACTGAAATAACAGTACAATACATATATTTATCAAAACACCCAATACATAAAAAAAAAAAAACACCCAATACATAAAAAAAAAAAAACACCCAATACATTATGCCTAATTTATTTTGCATGCAGACGAAAATAGGCCACAGTAATCCATATTCATCTGACCACAAGTAATCTTTATTCAAACACTCACACGTACATAATACTATGCTTTTCTTGCTGCTCACCAGAACTCCATCATAGTTCGTATCCATACCCATGGATGACAACCCTATATTCCGCACACGTACGGAAGACTAGTTTGTACACAGCGATATGGACTACAACACGGACGATAGGGTGGGTTACATCGTTCACCTTTCTTGAGACAACGAGCGTTTTCATCAATTGGTACTATGTATGACATGATTACCACTCCCAGAACTGTTTTTCTTGGCATTCTGATTGTTGTCAGTAACTGATCTTGTTCCTCAATAGCATTAACTTGATCTTGTTCCTCAACAGCATTAACTTGCAAAAATTAGAAAAAAGAAAGAAAGAAAGAAAGTATTATTAATTAATTATTCTATGAATAGGTAATTGTCTGATCTTAATCCGTTTCTTAATAAATTTTTGTTATTTGTGTTGATTTATATTTTTTTATATTAAATAAATTGATTATTTATCCATTTTAGATTGCCCAAATTGATCATTTCGATCATTTGATTTGAACAATAAAAATTAGATAAAGAATTAATTTATTTCAAAAAAAAAAAATTGACTTAAATAATCAAAAATTATTAAAAGACTAAATCAAACAATTATCCTCATTAAAATTTTTAAAAAGGGAGCAAATTTGTTTTGGCTTTAGAAAAATAAGGATAGAGAGTGAGTTTATACATCAAGAGAAATTAAGAGTTGAAAGTAAGAGAGAAAGCTAACCTGCTGCAGAGGCAACGAGAATGAGCAGAACAATTGCACCAAATTTGGTCATGCTAGCTTTGATGCCTCTATTTAGATGACTTGAATTATTATGAAGCCTATCTAAGATATTGCGGAATTTATAGAACTCTCAAAAACATATATTTAACAATTTATTACCGAAATTGTGATACTCTATCCCACATTATCAGAGTACATATATGTTAAGAAATATAACTATTGACTTGAAATTAAAAAGTCATGCAACTTGCACATGATTAATAGAATTGACCATTTAGCAGAAATTTTTAAATGAAAGTGCTAATCTAGTATTAGGGAAAATAAAATGAAAATTGGAGTGCTAAGTTTATGACGAAAAAAAGTTTAGATGCAAAAATGAGAATTCGAAAAAGTCTAAGGGTTATTAGGACACTTTATCCTATATACTTTTATAGGCAAATTGGTATAAATAGTCCCCAAACTATGGCCATTTGGTGACATTGGTCCCTGAATTAATTTTTGTGACATTGGTCCCTGAATTATGTTAAATTGTGTGGGATTAGTCCTTCCGTTAAAATTTTTTGTTATTTTACCATTAATTAAAAAAAAAAAAATTTACACAAGGGATTTTTAAGATGTTTTTGGATTGGATTTTTTTTTGAAGGTTGCTCATTTTTTTTAAAAAAAAAAGAATTGAGTGGATTGTGAAAAACAAGGAATAAGGTGGACATAAGTTAAGAAGATGTCTAGTAAGTGAGAGACAAAAATAATATTTTTTATTAGTGTAACGATGATATTGTTTTTTGAGTTATATATATTTATATGTATATATTGAATATTTATAGTAAGTAGGTGAAATTTTTATTCATTTTTTTGCCAGCTGGACATACAAGAACAGTAGCATGTTAGGTGGTGTCAAAAAAAGTACAACTTTTTTTTTTTTCAGTTTTAGTGGAATTTTAAAGAAAAAAAGTTCAGTCCAAAAATAACCTTAATCCTTTCATAATAATATTATTAAAAAAATAAATAAATAAAAAGACCAACATATATGTATATACGTATTGTGAAGAAAATTAGAAAAATGACTATATATATATATATATATATTTATATCAACGATATATATTTCTTTTATATAATATTATTGTAAAATGACTAAAATGCCTTTGGACAAATTTTTTTCTTAAAATTAACGATAAGATAAAAAAAAAATTTAACGAAAAGACCAATCTGACATAATTTAACATAATTTAAGAATCAATATCACTAAAAAATTAATTCAATGACCAATATTAATAAATGGTCATAATTTAGGAACTATTTATGCGAATTTGTCTATTGTTATATGTCGTGAATATCGTGGTGATGGCCTAAAAGTTCCAGGCGGGAAGACCCACGGTCCAATCCACCCTGCCTGCCATGACACGACACGCAAATAGAAGAAAAGTAGCTTATTTATTTATTTTTCTCTTTCAATTTCCGCGAGGGGTGCGTGGGGGCACAATTTTCTAAGCGGTCCCAAACACGTTTTCTAAATCTCAACCGTTAACTTATTTTTAGAAGTGAGATCTGACGTAAGACTTCCAGATAATATCCAATTTACCGAAAATGACAAATGGGATATAAAATTCAAAGGGTAGCATTTAACATTTGAAATTCTTACAATACTTAATAATAACAATATATATATATATATTTTGAAAATTTGAGATATTTTTATTTATATTGTGTCTCGAAAATATAAAATTCAAATATTTCGGGTAGCATTTAACATTTGAAATTCTTACAATACTTAATAATAACACTATATATATATATATATATTGAAAATTTGAGATATTTTTACTTATATTGTGTCTCGAATTTATGACCTTTCGAATTATAAGTGAGACAGCTACCAATTGAGCTACATCTTCTTGACAATAATAACACTATGTCTAAAAACATAGAATTATTATTTTAAAAAAACTTAAAAATATTAAATTAAAAAGTTTATAAAAAAATATGTAAATTTAATTAATCATAAAACTTACAAAGTTAAATCTTTTTTAAAGGTAATTGAGTAAATGATAACTATTTAAAATTTTAATAGGTTTAATTATAAAATTTTAGATAGGATTGTTAAATTTGTTGTAGGGTTTTAATTTTCTTTTTCTTCTTCCTACTGCCAGTCCCGCCACCTCCGCCGAATGCTACCTTGTCGCCGTCGCCGTTAATGGTAGTAAGATGGAAGATGGCCTTTCACTTGACCTCTGGTTTCTTTTGAGCACATCGCCTGAGTTAGCTGATGATGCTTTTCCAACTCAAATTCTTGTGGCATGCGTTACTTGAGCAATCCACAAAATGTTGCAATTTGATCAACTCATTTTTTCAGTTCAGAAGGAAAATATATCCTCTTAAGAATGAAGATCCGGCAGAAGATGTTTGTTTGTTTATTTACTCAAATAGAAAGAATAACAATGGTGTCTTTTTTGCTAACTTCCAATTATCTAATTATCAATTACACTTTTTATTATCTTTTTCTACTCGGGTCCCTTAATTTCATCAGTTATCTATTTTCGTTATACACTTTCTTCACCGGACATTGTGTTATATAAATTTTTCTTTGGTTCTGTTTCAAACCTTTACTTTTATCATTTTTGAACCGACATAGAAAGAGCTGCTCGGAAGCAATAATTGGGAATGTCTATTGGATCCCTTAAACCTATGTGTACATCATCTGATCCTCCGTTGTGGAGATTTCTGTCAATCTACATACGATGCCTTCAACAATGTTAATTCCCAGTTCTAGATTCCCAGGAAACAACAGGTATGGCAAGAAATATTTCTTTGACAAGATTATGTTGGAATGATGGGATCATGAATCTAATTGGATCGCTTTTATCGCTGTTATCACTGACGAATTTAGTCGAACACTTGACAGGAGTGAACAACGACAACAACATATATATAATGTAATAAAAATAGTAATCGAAAATATAAGAAATTTTTTTTTTACCGTAACACAACTTTTTTTTTTTTCATGAGAGAATTAAACGTGCATGTAGCAAAAAAAAAAAAAATATTCAAACATTAATATTAGTCCAGAGCTAGTACAATTATTATAGACTTTATTAATTGGATGACATTATTTCATGAAATGTACTGGGGATATTTAACAAGTGAAGTGGAACATGCTTCATCGTATTTTGTAAGCCTTTCTCTCATTTTGTAAGCCTTTCTGGCTGTGGATATCTATTAGAGTCGGATCAAAATTGATATAACTGTCACCGTATAAGAGTCAAATACACTTATCTAGTCAATTGTATTATTAAAGTCTTTATAATAATCAAATTAAGTGAAAATAATGAAAAACTTCAATGAATTCTTATAAATATTTTTCTTTATTTATAAAAATACCTTTAAAAAGAAATAATTATTATTATAATAATAATCAATAAATAGATAATTATGAATAATTATATATAAAAAAAAAAAATCTACCATAACGCCTTTTGAAAAAAGAGATAAATAAATTATTAGTCAAAAAAATCTATTCAAATTGATTTAATATAGAATTGTTAATGAGTCAAAAGGGTTTTTGAACATTACACCACAAGCAAATTCAAAACTCCATCAAGATTAATTTTTCTACTCAATCAAGATCAAGGCCATCAAAAATAAATAAATAAATAAACTTATATGGGTGCCTGGAGAGGACTGTGAGAATCAGAAAGGGTTCCCGTGAAATCACAGAATATTAAAATATATATTTTTTTAATAATAAGATATTTAATATTCTTATTTCTCCGTCTATTTAATTTGCCATTTATATTCACATCATCAATATATAATGCATACACTTTTTAATTATAAGTATTATATATTCACTATATTTTTAATTGTAAAATTTTTTAATTAACAATTTATGACAATTATAAATAAACACAATATGTATAGTCTAAATTATTCTGCACTTAAGTGAAATATCAACCACATATCTATATTATTTATGTTTTTTTTTTTTTTTGGATAAACAAAATTTTATTATTAATTTTTTTGTAAATTCAAATGTTAAAAAATTAATATACCCTTGAAGAGTTGACAAAAAGACATAATTAAATTAATAGCAGTCCCATATATAATTTAAAAGTCATAAATATGAGTCATATAAAAAGCAACAAAGCCTTACAAACATAGAATTATAGAACTAATAATAAAAACAACAGCAACAACATATGAGGAGCTTATTAAAAAATAATATTGACTGATTTACCCAAAAAAATAATAATAAAAAAAAATATAAAAACAAAATAATATTGATTGGATTAGCTTAATAAGAACGATGAATTTTTGGGTTTATTTATTTTAATTAAAAATTAAAATATAAAAGCATATTTTTAATAAATAATTATATTATGTAAAAAAGTAATTATATTTTGAATATTTAAATTTAAAAAAAAAAAAAAAAAACTTAAATCTTTTAATGTTTGTAAACTAAATTGTGTAGTTTCTTGAAGATACATTTTAGAGGATAAAATACTTTAAGAAATCTATGATCATAATATTATATATACAAATTAACGAGTAAATATAATTTAATATATATTTCCCTTGGTATAGGTTGTTGGCATGCAACTCATATTTCTGATTACATTCATTTATTATTTGTTTTCCTTTTAATATCCTCGAAAATTTTATAATTAATTAATTAATTAATTTTATATCAAAGTCTTGTTAAAGTAAAAAAAAAAAAAAAAATCATAATTTTTTTTTTTTTTTTGGGGAATATTAGAAAGAAGAATATGAAGCTGTAGAATTAAAATGTAATTTCTAAATAAAAATACTAATAAATTGTTAGATTAAAAATTGTATATATTTTTACAATAATAAATCCATATTATTATTAACACAATGTCGAATGCACATGTCACTGTAATAAATCATGAATATATTTATAACACTTATAAATATATATCAAGAAAGCGTAATTCAGTTGATAACTGTCTTATTTATGATCTGAAAAGTCATGAGTTCAAAACACGACAGAGGTAAAAATACAAAAAAAAGAAAACACTTACAAATATATATTTATGACAAATTATTCACAACTTCATGTTCAACTTAAGCAACACTTTCACCATAAATTTTTGCTCCCGCAACACTTGACCTAGTACTCACAGAATATTGGAGGCAGCCACAAAACAAATTTTGCTTATGCTTATCGATGAGTAAACAAGATCCAGTCACCCAAATTCGTCCAAAACATCCCAACAAAACAGGCTTACATACAACAATTTCTCTCTTTCTCACTCTCTCTCTATATGTGTATATATATACTATCAAAGGATAATTTGGATTCTTAGACATCGAATGCATGCATTTGAGTAACACGATTGCCAATGTGACATCATCTAGCCTGGGTGGAGATTGGAGGGGGAACTAAAATCAGGTGAGAAGTCAAAACATATATATATATATATATATATATGTATCTGTATTCAGCTGGGATTTTATCCTTCTTCTTAGAACAGGAAAGTGCCTTCTTCCTCTGGAATTAAGGATGGCAATGGGAACGGGGTTTGCGGGGACTCCTTCCCCTATCCCTATCCCCAGTTCCCACATATATTCCCCATCCCGGTTCCCATTCTCTATGAGGAATTTTTTTTTTCTTTTTTCATATCATCCCCGTTCAGTTGGGGATCGGGGATCCCCACAGGAAATTTTCACCATTTATTTTTTATTCTTTATTTTCAATTAAATTATTAATGCAAAATTAATCAATAAATTTCGTGAAATAAAAAATAAAGTATTTCTTCACAAGTTTTTCAATATAAAAACTTGAAGCCTTTCTTGTAATAATTGCATTGAGCTTTATCTACTCCATCAACTTCTAACTTCTGAAAATATTGTCAAACACTCTTATGCCACTTATTTGGTAATTGAGAATTTAACTCGTTTTCTTCACCAATTATTTCATTTATCGGATAACTCAATGGTGTTTGAAGCAATATTTGGTGTTTGTGTTGATTGTTGAGTTGGTTGTTTTTGAGAAGACATAATTTATATTACAAGTAATTCAATCAAGAGGAGTAACTACTCATGATATTAAAAGGAAAATTTTTGACAAAATTTCAACAAATAGAAGAGTGTAAAAGGACAAAAATACCCATCTGAAGAGGCACGTGCAAGATATGTGACTAAAATTAATAAAATACTTTGGAAGTTAATGGAGAAATGACTACCTTAATTAATTTTAAAAATTTTAAGAGATTATTTTGGATAAAAATAAACATGATGGATTACAATAGATCAAAATACGAACTTCGGAGACTAAATTGGCAATTTATCATTTATTTTATTTCAATTTTTGTGGTTTTCAAGTGAGGTCTTTTAATAAAGTTTTTAGTATAAAGGTTTTGACTTCCTAACTCCTATGAAGTAACTTAATAGAAAAATTCTCTCACAGGTCACTACTATAAGAAAAATTCTCTCAGTAATAGTAACCTCTTTGGCTAAGTCCCTTTCGCCTGAAGAACAAGATCAACTCACAAAATCTATAGTGTAGAAGAAAGATGACAATCATATGTCGCAAGTGACACAGAATCAAATGGATATTGACACCAGACAACACAAGCTGCATGAGGCCATTTCCACATCCAACAAGCAAGTAAGTGATGGGCAAGGAAACCAGGTAAGTTACAAGGAAAAACTACTTCGACAAAACTCCTCATCTAATTCTTGATATTATATCTCACAATATTGATATAGACTCGAGCTGCACAATGATTCTGACACCTCAAACTTTAACTGTATCTCAATAACATTTAACCATATCAAACTTTAACTATCACAATCCAGGATCCACAAATTTTATCCCAGATAGTCACACAAACACTGAAGGCAAGCTGGGAAATCTTCTCCAACAACCATGGATCGTACCAATAGCTTACTGTCAAACTCTTCCCCCATGGTTCTTACCTCCCTACACTCAATTAGAACTCCTACTATTCCCTCTAGTGCAAAATCAGGCTCAACAAGTGGTAAACACACAGGAAGATACAGGGAACACAAACTTACACCCAGATGATCTCTTTTTAGAACCAGCCCTAGAGTTTTTAAACATAAAGGACAACATCATAGACTCAATGCTGTCATCCAGGATGAGGAAGATCTTCATAGGTTCTTTTCACCCATTAGTGTACAAAGTATCAGTGGTAGTCAAGGTAGGGTACACGGAGTTTCATCAAAAGAAATACACGTGTGATTGTACCAACAACACGGAGATGCAAAGAACAAATTATAAGGAAAGAGAGGGAGTCAAATGCCCAGATGGACAATCTAGTTTACAACCAAGTGAAGCCCATCCTCAATCTAGTAGACACACCACCCAGCAACAACCCAATGATAATCCTAATGTGGAATTGTAAGGGGGCTTCTAGCCCAGATTTTCATGTTGCTTTTAAGGACATGATCGATTTTCACAATAGAGACAAAACAAGCTGGGGTTAAAGTAGTAGAAGTTATTCAGACTGTAGGTTTCCCAAACCACTCAGTTTTTGATGCTGAGGGTTCATCAGGAAGAATTATTGTGCTATGCACTAATGAAGTTATTGGGGAAATTCTAATTTAGAATAGGTAGGAGATGCACATGCACATTAAGGTTAGTAGTAACTCACCGTCTTTTATGTTTCAACAATCTATTCACTACCTTATGCTAATCATAGGGAAACTCTTTGGAATAATATGATTAATTTAAGTAAACTAGTTAATGAACCATGGATAATAGGGGGAGATTTTAACTTACTTCTTAGACATGAGGAAAACGTAGGGGAATACCTTATCCTTTTAAAAAAAAAAAAAAAGAAAAAAGAAATTTTTCCAGGATAAGTTAGAAGAATGTAAGCTACAAGACTTAGGGCTTCATGGCCTCAAATTTACTTGGAGTAATAAAAGGTTTCTCGACAAAAAAAAAAAAAAAAAAAAAAAAAAAAAAAAAAAATTATACAAGAACATGTTGACAGATTTTTAGGAAATGAAAAATGGTTAGAACTCTTTCCTAACACAAATATTTTTCATCTATCTAGAAATCATTCGGATCATTTGCCCATATTACTTACTACTGAATTCAAAACTAAATTGTATATAAGATTCAAATTGGAGTCTTTTTGGTTTAATCACCCACAATTTATAGATATAGTAAAACAATCATGGGACACAAATCAAGAATATTTGACAAATATCATAAATTTGCAAAAAAATTTACAGTTATGGAGTAAGAAAACCTTTGGTGATATTTTTGCTAGCATAGGATAATAGCTAGGCTGCAAGGTATTATGAAATATCTGGAAACCAAAAAATCAAACTTCCTATCCCCAAATTTTTTTGTCAAACAAATATAACAATCTTTTAAAACAAGAAAATGAATATTGGAGAATAAGATCTGGGACACATTGGCTACAAGGAGACCAAAATACTATATTCTTCCATCAATCTACAGTTAGTAGGAGAAGGCGTGATCAAATTATAGGACTTAAAATTAATCACTCAGGCAATAATAAACATTATTGGTGTTTTGACTAGGCAACAATTACTCAACATATATTAGATTATTATCAATCATTATACTCCACAAATTTTAAATCTTCTCCAATAGCTTCAAAATTATACCCAGTTAAACATCCAACAATATCTAATAATAAACATAATCAATCGATTACTGTAACCACCTTAAATGAAATAAAAGAAGCTATATTTTCATTTAGCCCCTTCAAATCCCTAAGACCCGATAGCTTACATCCGGCATTTTTACAAAAAAAAATTGAACTACTCAAAAGCCTTTCTTGTCAAATTTACTAGCATATATAAACCAAACAATGATAGTCCTCATACCAAAAATTGATAATGCAGATATAATCCAAAACTATAGACCTATAAGTTTGTGCAACACAATTTATAAAATCATAACAAAGATAATCGTTAATAGACTTAAATGCATTATGCCCCAACTCATAGGACCCTATCAAGTAGCCTTCTTGGCAGGAAGGAGGTCATCTGATAATATAATAATCGCAAATTCATATTTGGTACTAGCTAGATGCATGGAATATTGGACAGCCAATGACCTCCTACTTGAGCCACAACAAATCAAGATAGTTAAACAAATTGCATAGATCCCACCATCAGAATATCCATTTAAATTGAATATTAACGTTGCACAAAAACAAATCTAAGGAACAAGGGGCATTTGTGGGGGGGGGGGGGGGGTGGTTAGAGACTCATATGGTAATTGGCTTATGGGTTTTTCCAAAAAATTATTATGGACTACTAATTTGCAGGTAGAACTCATAGCCTTAAGGGTTGGCCTAGAGATAGTAGTCCAAAATAGATTCAAACCATTAGAAATTAAATTAGATTCTCAGGTCACGATTAATCTCCTCCAAAATAATACTAACAAAAAGTATGAATCTCTGGTTTTGGATTGCAGAACTCTGTTAGCCAAGCTTTAGTCATGGCAATTGAAGCATATTTACATGGAAGGGAATAAGAAGACTACATAATACACATACCCACTGCTCTATTTCTCTGCTGTTTGTTTTGCTTCTCCAAGATTTTTGTAGTTAGTTCTCGCTTGAATTAGTCTAAGATAAATCTGTTTGTTGTACCAGAGAAGATTCTCTAGACTATATTTTGTATATAAATAACCTGACAAATCAATACAAAAAGCATGGGTAAATAATCTCAAAAATCTTCTTCTTTTCTCACCTCTTCTCTACATGGTATCAGAGCATTTGTGTCTTACGAGCTCAGGTTGGTCTCCCAAATACTTATTATGAGCCAAACAGTCCTCTAATCTTGGTCACCATCTACAACTCCATCAAACTCACATCTACCAATTATTTCTCCCAGAAAATCCAAATTGAATCTATCCTCATAGATTATGACTTGCACAAATTTATTGATGGTTTACATCCATCTCCTCCTGCCATCGTCATCGTCAACAACACAATTTCCCCCAATCCTGCATATCAGACATAGCTAAGACAAGATAAGCTTTTGTTTGGAGCATTGGTAGGCACGATTTCACCCAACCTTGTGCCACTCATTACTCAATCAAAAACATCTCTTAATGCTTGGCAAGCCCTTTCCAACACTTATGCTCGTCCCTATCGTGGACATATTAAACAAATCAAAGACTACCTAAAGAACATCTCCAAAGGGTCACAATCAGTCACCGATTATATGCAGGCCATAAAGACCAAAGCTAATGAACTCGCCACCCTTGGGAAACCACTTGATCATGAGGACTTAATTGTGAAAGTTTTGGATGGCCTTGATGAATCTTTCCAATTCGTCATTGATGCAGTCAACAGCCGCGACACGGTCATTGCCTTTGATGAACTCCATGAAAAATTCATCAACAAAGAGTTGTCCCTGCGAAATTCATACCCTAACAAGGGGCATAGCCTGTGTCAACCTCTTCAAATCTGATCTCTCCTCCTTTTATTAGGGTTTTCTCCTCTTTTTCTTGGACT
>JAXGGT010040460.1:0-12230 GCA_035583425.1 Marsdenia floribunda
AAACTTTTCCAAACATTTCTCTAACAAAATGTCCATTTCCCTTTTGTGTCAACCTGTGAAATTTTAGGGCGTATTTGGATTGGAGTTTTTTTTTTTTTTTCTTCAATTTTTTACTCAAATTCAAAAAAAAAATGAGATGTACTTGTTTGGACATCACCTAATATGACACTATTCATATCTGCCCACTTAACAAAAAAATTAATAAAAACATCATTACACTTAATAAAAAATATATAAATATATGTCAATTCAATAACAATATCATCATTACACTAATATAATATATTATTTTTGTCCTTATTTATTAGACAACTTTTTAACTTGTCTTCAATTTATTCTTCATTTTTTACAATCCACCCAATTTTTTTAAAAAAAAACAAAATAAAAAAAAAACTCTAATCAAATACACCTTTCACTTTGTATTCTTCAATATTTCTCTATCAAATTGTCGCATACCTACACGTTTCCCACGGCTTCATAAAAATTGTTTCTTATGTAGAAAGTCAAACTTGTGTTTAACTCAAGTTTAGTTTCTAATGATACCAAATTTTTTATACAAAAAATAATATTAACAATAATACCAATTTTCTTTGTTTATTCCCACGATTCCCACGGCTTCATAAAGTTATATATGGAAGCACTCATTGCCTTCAAAAGGTCAGAATCTCGAGATAGGCTCGAGATTGGTGATGTAATGAATCCTCGTGAGATCTTTAGTTTTTTTTTTTTTAATATTTCGGTAGTCATTTTAAATTTCGACTAATGTAGAATCAAGTTACGTCGGATCGACCCTTTTCGGAAGAAAGCTCTCTCTAACACATATTTTCTATACACAAGATTCGAACTCAAGATCTTATTTAAAGAAAACTAAGCGCCTTTCACTTGAATCACGTGAGATATTTTGTTTATTGAGTGAATTATGCACGCCAGTACCCCTTTGTATTACAACCAATCCTGTCCTGCTGTAAAGCAATCATTACGTAATGGATAGACATCGTGAGAGAAAGATTATTATATGTTTCATTTATTTTTATTTAAATGAATAAATAAATAAATTTGGTTGATCGTTCCAAGCCTAATATTTAACTTTGAAGCCTTTAAAAAGGGTGTAAAAACTGAATATATCTATACCTGCTTCTTTTTTTCTTGATATCTCTCCTAAATTGCCATTCATGTCTTCTAGTAGTTTTTCTCCTGAGTTTCTCAGCAAACTACCAAAGGAGAAAATGTGGAATGCTATTGACATTTACGAGTGGGAGGGATTCTGGTACAAGCTTCCTTATCTTGAAGGAGCCATGGCAGCTCAAACAAGTTTCAATGCTCGAGATGACGACGTAATTATTGCTTCTCCCACGAAAGCCGGTTGCACGTGGCTTAAGGCGCTGATACCCTGCATTATGGACGAGAAATCACGAACAATTAGCGACGTCGGTGATGAGATCCATCGTGATCAAGAAGACATTTTGATGGAAAATCATCCGAACGACCTCATGCCATCTCTGGAGTTGAAAATCTTCAGTCCCAACAAGTCCCAAAGTAACTTCTCGGAGATGTCATCTCCTAGAATTTTCAAAACCCATATTCCTTACCAATCGCTGTCTGAATCGGTGACAAATCAAAATTCGAGGTGTAAGATTGTGTACATCACCAGAGATCCAAAAGATGTGTTTGTTTCATTATGGTACTTTCAAAACTCTATATTGAAGCAAGAAGCAAATCCTTATCCTATCGAAAAAGCATTTGAGGAGTTTTGTCGAGGAATCCATGGGTTCGGACCATTTCACGATCATGTTTTAGGGTATTGGAAAGAAAGCCAGGCAAGGCCTGATAAAATATTGTTCTTGAAGTACGAAGATATGAAGAAAAACCCTGTCGAGGAAGTAACCAAATTGGCTTTATTTCTTGGAAGGCCATTCTCCGGCGCCAGTGGGAAGGAGGAAATTGAAAAGGTCTTGTGGAGGTGTAGCCTTGAAAGGTTGAAGAATTTTGAAGTGAATAAACAAGGATCAGACCCTTTGAGTGGGATTCCAAGGCATGCATTTTTCAGGAAAGGTGTTGTTGGGGATTGGAAAAATCATCTCTCCATTGAAATGAAAGAACGCCTTGATGAGATCACTCGCAGCAAGTTCCAAGGCTCAGGCTTGGATATTCTTTCAGAATAAAAATAAATAGATATTGTTGATGTCCAAATCTAAGTTAATAAGTTGCTGCCCCTCCTCTTATATGGTTAATTCCATTTCGTAAAGTAGAATACTGCATCCATGGTTAAAAGCTAACAAGGGATCTGGAGGGGCAACCAAGATATTCTATTTCAAGAAAAGTTTGGGTTGGGACAGCTTGAAATTGCAAGCTAGAGTTGTGTATCTCTGTGTTTGTTTTCCTTAGCGTGTGCGCAGAAAGTAACAGTCTTGTTGGCCTTTTTGTATTCAAACAGGGAAGAGCTCTTGTTGGCCCTCCAAATTTACTTAAAGAGAGCTACAAGCATTTAAGTGCAGAGAAAGAAAGAAAGAAAGAATCTATTCTCATTTCTAATTTCTAAAGAATTTCCTTTTGAGGCTTCGGATGCTTCCTCTCTTAATTAGAGCCTTTGTTTTTTCTTTAGTGTATATATTATCTTTTTTACCAAAGAATTCCTACTACCACCAAATAATGCTAAGGATGTTTAAAATATATATATATATATATATATATTGCTTTATTAATTTTTATGGTATTTAAAATAATGCAATGTTAGGAGATGAACTCCAATAATAGAAACATAAGTCGTGTCCTAAAACGTACAATGTTATAGATAATACTGATTAATTATTTAATAATTATTTTCATAATATATTATAATTAGAACAAATATGCAAAGTAAAATAGTAGATTTGGTTCTAATTTTTTAATTATTGATGTGATTAGTCTTTTTTCTTTCTTTTTTTATTTAATAGATTTTTAATATATAATGGACATGTATATTTGATTCATCTCTTCACAAAATTTGATTCATCCAAAAAAAATTTTTTAAAAATAATAAATAAAACCATTATTAATTATGTACATAGTCTATCATATATTAACCGTGACATTGGATACTACACAATTATACTAATTCGTTAAATAAGGTTGATCAAATTATTATAATTACTTTCCAAGAAGCACCATAAAAAGTTGGAAATATTAATCACACGATTGATATAAAACCTTTAAAGTACATTAATAAGACCAAGAAAAAGACAATCAATAAACAACGTTTTGTCAATATATATATATATATATATATTACTTGCTAATATATATAGTAATCTTCCACATGTAATCAAATATATATGGTTGGTATCCAATTATTAGAATAGTAACCAAGATTCAAGAAGCTTAATGTGAGGCACATCTTGAAGGCCTACCTTTATTAATAATACATAATATAAGATGAAAGTTGATGGATTTGATCCTAATATTTATATTTTGTGCGATTAGTCTTTTTTTTGTTTTATTTTTTATTTAATAGATTCTCATTATATAAGAAGTTTTTATATATGGTCTCTCTTTTTATAAATTTATTATTTGGACAAGTCAAATTTGTAAAGAAGCGAACCAAATGTATATATTTATTATATATTAGAACTTAATTAAATAAAAAAAGAACTAACTGCATTAATAATCAAAAAATTGAAAACTAAATTCACCAATTTTTCTAATATAAGAACTAGGTACATGTATATATATATATAGGATAAATTACCAATTTAGTCCCTTAAATTTGTGTTTGAATTTGTTATAGTCCCTCATGTTTATTTTTATTAAAATAGTCCCATAAAAGTTTTTGAATTAATCAAAGTAGTCATTTCTCTATTAACTTTCAAATATTCCGTTAACTTTTAAATATTCTATTTACTTTAGTCACATATCTTGCACATACCTCTTTAGAGAAATATTTTTATTTTTTTACACTCTCTATCTGTTGGAAAATTAATAAAAATAAAAATTTAATATTAAATTATAATTTAATAAAACATCTACATAAATAATCAACATAATAATTATCATTTGCATTTTTTTTTTTTGCGAAGTATAATTATTATTTACATTACATGATTATAACAATATTACTTTTTGTCGTTATTCTATTGTATTAAATATCCTAAAGAAATAAAAATTACATAATCACATACATATCAACATCATAATGTTACTTGATACTACATCGTAAATATTTAGGAAATAAACTACTGACACATAATTTAAAATTCATTAATTCATTAACTATGGAATAAAAAATATATAATAATTCTAAAATCTAATTACAAAAGTTAATTAATAAGATCTAATGAATGGAATTGAAAAAAAATAAATAAATAAAGAATAAGAAGGTTAAAATATGTGTTTTTTGGGTCACTCTAGGACAAAAATACTTGTCATGCCTTGAAATCGAGACGTAACATGATTGTACCCTTAAGGTTTTTCCAAGAGCACACAATTTCTTTCTTAACTCAATCATAAATGATACTCTCAAAAAATAAAAGAAAACAACGAATTTAAATCTTCAAAATCCAATAATTAAATCTCAAGAGAAATTCCAAAAGAAATAACATCAAGTCTATAATCTCCAAAGAAATAAAAAAAAAGAAAAAAAAGAACATAGTTAGGGGTACAACTCCAAATTTATTTAAAAACTAAACAAGCTCCAAACAGAGTAACTATCGAACCCAAATAAATAAATAAAATAAGGAAGTCCAAGTCTAAAAACGAGAATCGAAATCTTCACTTATTCGCTAACTCATCATCACTAATATCTACAAAAAAGAAAAATAGACAGAAGGGAATGAGGTAGAAGCTCAATGAATAAATAGAATATCTCTTTTCATTGTTTTCCAAATCATCAGAAAATAAAAGTAATGTCAAAAGTCATATTTTTCAAAATAATTATTCAATCAAAACAAACTTCCCTTTAACAGCTTACCAATTAAACACGAACAACACAAATTCCAAATAATTTTTCTTTTAAATAGGCTCAAGCAAGTATAAAAACTCGTTGATTAACTGATTTTGGTCAAGTTATACTCCCGCGAGGACGACCAAAACTTATGATAATGAGAGCTTTTTCGTCATATTCTATAGGTTCAGAACTTACGATATTAGAACATGTTCCTTCAACTAATCCTAACAAATTGAGCCAAAGACTTATATTTCTTTCTTTAAAGAAGACTTAAATAAAATTTTAACAAGAATCTTCAGAAAATTAAAAATACTAAAAGGCT
The DNA here is from genome assembly GCA_035583425.1 of Marsdenia floribunda. Lineage (NCBI taxonomy): Eukaryota > Viridiplantae > Streptophyta > Magnoliopsida > Gentianales > Apocynaceae > Marsdenia > Marsdenia floribunda. Next base: position 5,241 of record JAXGGT010040460.1, read on the forward strand.
AAAAATTAAATAGCAATAATTCTTGAAAGAAAAGAATATAACAAAGAAAATATTTAATAAATAAAATAAATAAATAATATTAATAATTTTAAAATAATAATAAATAAGTCCATCATTGTCTTCATTAATAGAAAATAATAAATAAAAATAATAAATAAAATAATAAACAAATTATTATAAAACTATTAAATTGAATTTGTCAAGTTCAATTTAAGGAATTAATGATATATACGTTATGTATCAGAGCTAAAAATAAGTCATTCATGGATAGAAGGATGAGTATAATCCTTCCAGAGTACGTGGTTTTCAAAACTTTGCCCTAAACTAGCTAGTGTATGAGCGGCCTTGTTAATCTCTCTAGGACAGTGGCAAATTGAGAAAGAGGCATTCCATAGGCAATCCATCTTGACCATTGCAATGATGTCTCCCAGACGGGACAAGTCTTCATTTGTCATTATCGTTAGTTATTTACTATTATAGGATAACTAAATCACTTAGTGGTGAGTGTGTTCTTATGTTTAAAATACCGGCCTCTAATTTATTTATTTATTTTATTTTTTGAGAAGAATTTTATTATTAATATATATGTATTTACACTTTTGCTTCAGATTAATATTTATATAGATTACAAAATTTTTAAACCTTATATATTCTGTTAATTATTCCTTTCCAAAAACAACAACTACTCCTGGAGTATTACTTGGAGTCAAAACCTTAGAAAATAATTGAGTGAGTGCAGCAAATAGCTGGATAATGAATATGGTGATCCAAAAATTTCAATAGGAAGTGAAAATCCAAATATGCTCATTCGAAGAATGACTTAATTATAATCAAATTAAGCGGTGTGGCTCACCTCATTTATTTTAATTATGGGGTTAGGAGTTTGAATTTCATTTATAGGAATAGAACATAGTTTATAGTCAGTTATTTACCTTTCAATAGGAGAGTACTAACGACAAAAAAAAAAAAAATAGTGTAAATACCCTTGATTAAATAATAATGATAATAATAAAAGAATTCACAAGGAGATACTCGTCCAAATTTTAAATTTCAAATATAATATATAAATTCTCAAATTCATGGGAAGAAAACCCTACTGCATTTTAGACATTACTAATAAAGACCATACCTAATTCTTTCTATTTAAGGAGGGGACCTCCCAATGAATTAACACTTAAATTTAACAAATGAATGAATTTCATTCAAATTTTTAATTTATTTTTCTTATACAAAAATAATATTTCCCTGATGGAGATATTTTTGACAGCAAAGCATGCATGGACGACAACCGCCCTGTTGTTGGAAGTCCTTACTCTATGGTTGAGAGTGACGCTGTAATTGAGTCGAGTTGAACCAAACATTAACTGTTTGATCTTAGTTTGTTTAATTTTTGAACATTATTCGAGTTCACTCAATTCATATTTCTTACATAAAACTTTGTTCGAGTTCGTTCGGTTATTTGTTCTAATAGTTTGAAAATTGTTCCAATTCAACTCGTTTAATTTTCAAGCTAATTCGAACTTGAGTTTGAGGGGAAAAAAAATCCCTTGATGAGATATCACTAGCAACAAGTTCCAAGGCTCAGACTTGGATGTTCTTTCAAACTAAAAATAAATAAGTAAACAAATAAATGTTGTTGTTGTCCAAGAAGAATAAAGCATCCATGGTTAAAAGTTAACAAGGGATCTGGAGGGTCAACCTAGCTATTCTATTTTAAGAACGTTTGGGTTGGGCAGCTTTAAATTGCAAGGTGGAGTTGTGTTGTCTCTGTGTTTGTTCTCCTTAGCGAGTGAGCAGAAAATAACAGTCTTGTTGATTGACAAGCACTAGGAAAATCATGCAATGAAAGAACAAAATCCAAGCAAATAGTGTCTTGTAAATGTAACTTGACAATGCTTTTGGATTTATTCGTTTTGTCTTGATGGTTAAAGGGATCCTTTCATGAAGCAACTTTCTAGTTGAAGCAAAAGAAAATATATATATATATATATATATATTAAAAAGACATGCAAGGGTAAAAAAGATTATCATAACTCTTTCCTAAGATTAGATAAAGAGTTTTAAGTCAAGTTTAATAAACTATATTTATGGGAAGATAAACTTCATTTATACTTATCTTCCTAATTCCCTATATAACATATAGATATATATAAATCAAAACTCTATATATAGAGTCATTATACAGAGAAGACAGAGTATAGAATTACAAGAAGTGAAAAAAAAGTGTTTTAGGAAGACGATAAGAAAGGGAAGGGAAGAGAAAAAGAGAAAGTGAGAAAAGAATATTATATATAAATAATGTTCTAATAATCACTTTAATTTTCTTATATTTATTTTCTAAATTTTATTACTTCTATTATTATTACTATTATTCTATTTATTATTATAATATTTATATATTCTATAATATATTATCAACACAAGACTCTATTAACTAAGTTTCAATTTTTGAAATAATAATAAAAAGTTAAGATAGGAAACTTCTTTTTACTTAAATTTATATTAGTATGACTAATCTTTCTAAATTTTAAACTTTTTGGTCTCAATATTACTGGATAAAATTATTTATGCCAAACATTTAAGGTTATAAATGTAATTGGTCTGATAGACACTATTGTGCTAAATAATACATCGTAATCATAGGAATGAACTATTGATTATCTAGTTTTACTGAATAATCTAAAAGAAGTGACCACCAGAAAAATGATCCTCTTTCTAAACGTATGGGATGCACCTGAATTTGCAAGTCTTTATGTTATTCTATGAATATAATTTATATTATGTTTAAATTTATTTATTTATTTATTTTTTGTTTTGAGAAGATTTGAACTTTAGATATATATATATATATAGCCTATGCAAATATATTAGGAATATTATCTATTATATATATATATATATATATGATATTTTAATATTGTTAAATATCTTAAAAATGTCAATTTTGATATATTATTTGGTTGAATGTTATATCTAAAAGAGAAATTGATCACTTAAAAATATCACATAAAATTTCTAATAAGAATTTAATTTTGATATTTCTATTAAATACATTATTTATTATATTTGTTACTTTACCTTGATTTTTATAATATATTATTTATTATCTTATTAAAGTTTACATTTTATATTTTTGTTATATTTAGATGTCTATTGTTTCATTTAATGAGAATATCATTGAGGATATATTTCTAATTGATAGTGAAACTATGCACGTCATACTTAAAGGTGAGAAATATTTTTCTCATCTTAACATGGGAGAAACAAATGCTAATACAATAAATGGTAATGCAAAACTAATTGAAGGCTCTAGAAGAGCTAATATATTTTACATATAAATACAAAAATAATAAAAATATCGAATTTTCGTTAGACTTAAATTTTTAAAATAACAATAACTTATATAATTTAAATATTCAACAACTCAATACACTAAAAAATCTTATAAAATATAAAAAAAGCACATAATAAATTTTAAGAAAATAATCATATAATACAAATTAACAATACAATAATTTTCGGGATTAATAAATTAAAAAAAAAAAAAATTTCTTCATACATTTCTAACACAATACGAATAATAAACACATGTTTAGATTTCATTCCACAAAATGTTAGAAATGTTTTTTATCTTTGATATTTTAATTCAACAATCATTATAAATCACATTTTTATTAATTTAAAATTTTAATACATGCAATAATTAAATATAGTATTACAACGAAAGATATAAAATAAACAGATAGCTCAAAACAAATAAAATAAAGTATAATATTTAATAAAAAAAAAAAATGACACAAGTAACTTTAAAATAAGAGGAACACCCGGTATGAATTGAATTATAAGAGAAATTCTTAATGTCAATATTTTTTAAATGATTAAGGACTCTTTTTGGACAACAATGTCATAATCCAGATATGTCATGAAAGCACAATAAACCCCAAAGCATAGGTGAGTTGATAAAGTGCTTTCCTAGCCTAAGTAAGGTCGTGAGATCGAAATTACACTTATGTATGCAACTGTTTAAAAACTTAGGATTTGAGCTTACCTCCTGCAAGGTCTACCTGGCTCGTAGACTAAACAAAAAAAAAAAAAAAAATGAAAGCACAATAGCTCCTAGCCCGAAAGCCCATTAACTGTACAGAGTCTACCTTTTAAGTTATGGGCTTGGGTATGTCTAAGTCTAACTTTGTGTTTAAAACCCAATCTTGACACGCAAAATGACGAATAGACGCCGAAATCCCTCTTCTACTAAGGTTCAAGCTCTATTCTTCTGCGGCTGAGCATTCTCTGAGTAGTGAATCGGAGAGGCTTCAGGGAGCACGAAAGTACAACGTATTATGACCCAACCAATCAACCTGATCTTCAGGTTTCTTCATAGCAAAGCACGCATTCAGATTTGACATTTTTCCCCTTTCTATATATATAGAGTATCATCAGTGAAACAAGCGCTGCTTGTGGTTATGGAGCTGCACGCGCCACCGCCCACAATCTGGAAAATATTTCACCAATCTATGTAGAAACAGATACATAAATAAAATCTTGTTCTTTCATTCCAAAAGCTTTTTATTACCAACAAAAACACTACCAACACAGTGTTTTCGGCTACCTATTCAATATATTCCGACTGTCTTCAACTATCTAATTAATGCAACCAAAATGCTCTCAAGATTTTTGAGAAGAAAAAATTTATTCCTATTAGGAAATAATGATTCACAATACAAGCACTACAAAAAAAAAGGTTTTTTACGACGGCCTTTGAACCTTTATTTATGATGGACTTTATACGATGGTTAGAGTAGACCGTCGTATATAGTAAGAGTATATACGATGGCCCTTGAACCCTCGTTTATGATGAACTTTATACGACGGTTAAAATGGTTGTCGTATATAATAGGAGTATATACGACGGCTAGAATGAACCGTCATATATAATGGGACTTTACAAGACAGTCTCTCAACACTTGTTTATAAGTTATTTTATACATCGGTCATAATAGACAGTCGTATATACTCTTAACAAAAAATAATTTTTTTGAATTATTTTAAAATATTAATATTTTATTAATATAAATATATAATTTGTATTTAAAAATATAACATATAAAATTATTAAATTTTAAAGTTCATATTTTTTTACAAAAATTTTTAATATAATATATAAATATATTTTTATAGAAATAAATTGAATGATATATATAATTATCTAAATATTACATATAAATTTGATTTTTTTAAATTATTTTTTAAAATATTCATTTTATGTAGTTCTAATATATATACATATATATACTTTTCTATATCTAATTTATATTATTTCATAACTACATAATTAATTTTATTAGAATAAATAAATATATATATATATATATATATATATTAGAGGAATGTATAATATTTATGAATTCAAAAACCTAATTTAATAACCTAGATTATTCCTTAGTCATCGTTCCTAACTTTCCAGCAATTTACACTCGGATTAAGCTTTTCCCCCCGAAACTAAAAAAAAAAAAAAAAAAAAAACACCACACAGAAAGAAAGAGCGCGCTCTGATTAAACTTATCACTAAGCTTATCACTTAGCCCCAAAAAACCTTATCACTAAGCTTAAAAAAAAAAAAAAAAGAGGGAAAATACGAAGAAGAAGAAGAAGAAGAAAAAAAAAAGGGATGATTCTCTGGCAAACTGATCCGAAGCCGCTGCTTTGATGATTCTCCGAAAAACTAAGGTAATCATTTCTCTCTAAAAAGTTTTACCTCTGTAGAATTGAACGAAGGATCTCATATCTTATCTTACTGCAATAATATGGGTTGGCATCACTGCTGAATTGAAGTGAGTTGAGTTAATTGCCATTGAATTGATGATATTCTTGTTAATTGCGGGTGTGTCTATTTGATTTGGGTCAAGTTAATTGCGGTTGTTTCTATTTTTGGTTGAACAAGTTAATTTTTGAATGCGGTGGTCAAGATGTGAATAAAAAACCCACTGTCAACATTGAACAGATAAAATGGTATAATTTGATGTAAGTCCTCATCCATCTTTGCTATGTACCTATCATATTGATGCTTTTGGTCCTTAGAAATTGGTATGTTTCATGAGTTTTTTGGCGTGCCTTGGATAATCAGCTTTAGTGCTTGAAGATTGTTCTCAATGATCTTTCTATCCAATTATCTGTATACATGCTGCAACATAATGCAAGCTATTTTAGACTATACTGTATTTTCTATATATATTGCATGAGATATTTTAATACAATTTAATATTTCTAACCATGTATTGATTTCTTTTGTCAAAAGCTTTTTTTTCAAAATGATGAAGTAAATCATGAACCTTAATATCAAAATAATTATTTAATTTTAGATAAGAAAAAAAATTAATAGTTTTTAGATAATTTTTAAATGATTTTCTTAAATTTTAGATAATTTTTAAAATTAATACATTATTTGTTTAATGTTTTTTATATCTAATTTAACATAGTACTTATTCTATTTAAGGTATATAGTACTTGTAATGTTTTTTTATGTCTTTTCAGTTACTCATGGTGTTTTAAGTGCCACAGGTGTTTATGAGATATGAAGTTGATATCCTTCATTCCACCGCTTGCAGCATGACCTACATTTAATCTAAGGCCCATCAGATGACATTGCTTTCTGTGACCAATCCCTACAGCCAGAAAATGCTTATATATTCTGAATAACCTTTTTTTTTTTTTTTAACACAAAGTTGATATGCTATTTATTGTAATATAAAACTAAGAATAAGATAATCTTTATTGTATCTTCATTGTTCAACTTCTTGAACTTGTTTGATTACCTATCAGAATCCTGAAAACTAGTGTAGGAGAAGTTCCAATCATGAATCTGATGCTATGAGACATGTAAATGAATATACTGGATTCAATTCTGTTCATATTCAATTATCTCTTTATATATTGGTGATATGTTGGGCACCAGGTTTATCTTGTCATATAAACTTCTCAGTTGCATATGTG
>JAXGGT010040470.1:0-12230 GCA_035583425.1 Marsdenia floribunda
TTCGAAATACTATAAAATTCAACTGAAATTAGACATGATTTAATGCTAAAAACATGATATAATTTAGTGTTATCACTTGGCGGCTTCGGAGGCAGTAGCTTCAATGCCGATTTGCGAATAGTGTGACATCACTTGAACGTGCAAAACGAGCATTAGAGGATGAATTGCCAAAAAAAAAAAGTCCAAACCGGGTATTCCTCCTCCTCTGTCAATCCTAATTCAACTCTCCTTTCCTCATATCCACCGATTCAACTCTCCTTTATCATATATCCAAGCAAATAATTAATTTGAAAGACCAGTGCCCATCTCCAATGAGTCATTAGCATGAGAAACCAAAATTGAGAACATCACATAATTAATCCTGAAATATGAAGAAGTCTAAAATAAGTTGAATCTAGTAAAGCTAAGTCCAGGTTTTAGTCCACTTCTCTGTTCCTTCCCTCTTTATTACAATAATGTCATCTTTTAAAACTTGCAATTTACGGAAGAAGAAATTAATAAGTAGCATTTTACCTGATTTCTTCTTCTCCTAGGACACAATTAAAAATCAAAAACTAAAACCAATTGTGAGCACGAGTTCCAAATCTATGCATAATTGAATATTTTTTTCAATATCTTCAACTATAATTATATATTTCCTCAATTAAATTTAGCTTCCAAACTAACAATGTTCCCCGTGAAATGTATAAATCTACGAAAATATCAAAAATACTAGAAACATAATTACTTTAAACACGACTGAAACAAATTAATAAATAAAATAAATGCTAAGATGCTTGCAAATCTTAGAATATTGGACGAAGCATTTGAAATCCACAGGCCAGACAGTGAACAAGAAGACTAGAACGTGAGAAGATTGGAGATGGGAGACCGAGCAGCGACAGGCAGTAGGGACTTAGAGGAAGATGGGAGAAGGGAGGAGAGGGAGAAAAAAAAAGTTTATATATATGTGAAACCCTAACTTAAATATTTTAATTTTTTTATTAAAATAATAATTTATTTAATATACAAATATTATAATTTGTTCACAAACACTGTTCAAGTTCGCTTGAAAATTAATCGAGCTTAGAAAAATGTTTGAATTCGGTTCATTTAATTAACAAACGAGCTCAAACAAGTTTTGTTCACGAACGTTTGATTTGTTTAACAGCTCTATGTAGAAGTTAAGCCTATCCCTAGTGGTAAACTATGGATCAGTATTAATTTTATTGGAGGTATTATAGTTTTAGAGTGTGCAGCAAAAGCGTGTGTGGTTGCATTTAAGTATAGTTTAAGTCTACATTTATATTTTTTATATTGAGGAATGACAATGTTCTAAGTTTCAAAACGAAACTTTTTGTAAGGAGCGTAGAATGTAATACCCAACCCAATTAATATGGGTAAATAAGGAAAAGAATAATTTTGGGTAATAGATATTTATATTTATTAATTTCATATTTAATAGATATTTATTAATTATATATTTTTAGTTATCGCTTAAAATAGTTAGGGTTTAGTTTATTTGATTATCGGGGTTACTAAGTTTCAAAGAGAGGTTACGCTGCGTCTATGTTCTAGGAGGTGACCAATCAATGGGAACAATCAGAGAAAATTCAATCGATGATCATCAACGAGGTAAGTGAATTCCTCAATCCCTTTCGGCTTAGATATGGTAAATTAGATTTATTAGACAGAGTCTAAGTAAAAATTTGTGATATTTAGGCTGGGACTGTGAGATTGAATAAGTGGATTTCATATTTTGATTGGGGATCTTAGAGGTAAGTAAATAAAATATTTCGATTTTCTATTTATTTGATAAATTCTTGTTTTTATTTCTCTCTGAACGAATTGATTTATTTTTGATATCCCTGTTTCATTGAATCGTAAGAGGTGAGTAAATAGAATATTTCGATTTTCTATTTTCTTGATAAAGTTTTCTTTCTGTATCTCTCTGAACGAATTAATTTGTTTTTTATATCTCTATTTCTTCAAAATCATAAGACATAAATAAATAAGATATTTTTATTTTCTCTACATCCCGTTTAATTGATAAAATTCTTTGATTATTGTTCCTTGATAATATTCTTTGAATTATTGTTTCTTTCATTTTATCGAATTGAATTTGAATTCTTAAATTTTGTTTCTTGATAATATCATTTGAATTCTTGATTTTCATTCTTTGATAATATTTTTTGAATTATTGTTTCTTTCATTTTATCGAATTGAATTTGAATTCTTAAATTTCGTTTCTTGATAATATCCTTTGAATTCTTGATTTTCGTTTCTTAATAAATTCTTTAATTAAACTCTTGTTTCTTTCTTTTTATCGAATTGAGTTTTCAATTCTTGATTTTTTTTTTTTTTTAATTCTTGTTTATTTCGTTTCATTCTAAAGGAAATAACTTTTTTTTTTTTTTTTTATTCCCGCAAGAACCTTCTTTTTGTCTATTTTAAAGTTAATTAAAAGATTTTCCTTTTTATTATCTTCATAAAGATTTTTATTAGCCCTCTAAACATCAATTTTTAACTTCCTAAAGAGTTTTACAAAAAGAATTCTATTCTCTTTACTTTTGGAGGAAATTTATTTTGTTGAAATTATTTAAGCCTTCCCAAAAATTATAAGTTTTTGGCTCTAGTCTGTTTAGGAATTAGTTGGGGGAACATGTTCCACATCTGATAAGTTTCTAAACCCATAGAGCATGGTGAAAAAGCTCCACATTCGATATAAGTCCTGACTGTCCTAGCGGGAGTACAGCTAGGGCCGAATTTGGTTAAAATCAACTAGTGTCTAAACTTGATTGAGCCTACTAAAAGAAAAGGATTTGAATTTGTGATATTTTATTTGTTTGTCAAGTATGTTAAAGAGAAGTCTATTTTGATTAGTTGATTGACACTTTGAAATAATTCATTTTCGATATTTTGAAATTATTCCTTTTTCATTGCTGAATTTCTGATATTTTGGAAGATGTTTTGGAAAACAAGGAATTTGGATATTCTGTATATTCATTGGGCTTCTAACTCATTCCTTTTCATCTATTTTCCCTTATTTTGCATATTCTAGTAATGAGGAATAAGAAAGTTGGTGAAGCTTGACTCTCGTTTTTCGTTTTGGATTCTTTAGTCATTTGTTGTTCCTTGAATTGAATATTTAATGCTTTTGGATTTGTTAGTTTTACATAAGTTTGGATTTGTACTCTTTGGGAGATTGTAGAATTTCCTTGAATTTTTTTTTGGATCTTATTTTAAAGGATTTGGATTTTTTTTTTCCCTTTATTTTGGGAATATTATTTGTGTTTTTAGCTCAGATAGAGACCTTGTGCTCTTGGAGGAAACCGTGAGGGTACAGTCGTGTCGCACCTTGATTCCTGGGCGTGACAGTAGATGACCTCATAAAAAAAAAGGTAAAGTAAAGTAGATAACAAGATAAAAATACTTTGAGTTAATTTAATTATTTAATTTATATATTTTAATTAATTAAATATTTTAATTTAAAAAAAAAAAGTTAATTGATCAAAATATTTTAATTGAGGAAATTAAACTGATTAATTGTATTAAAATAAAATGAGAAAAATTGGTGGATTCAGTCTCTAATGTTTATGTTTTGTTTCTTTTTATTTAATAAGTCACTAATGTATAATGAGTATATGCATTTGCTCTCTCTCTTAACGAAATTCATTGTTTGGACAAGTGAATTTTGTGAAAAAAGGAACCCAATGCATATGTCCATTATACATTAGGGATCTTTTTAATAAAAAGAAAGAACAGGGGCCAACCGCGCGCACTAATAATCAAAAGATTAGAAACAATCTATAAAATAAAATTTTCTCTCAGTAAATTAAATATATATATATATATATATATTTGGAGAGTACTACGTGAGTAAATGATTAATGCGGCGGTCAAAAAGGCGTAGCTCACGTAGCAGTCTCACTTTGATCTAAAAGCTTATAAGTTCGAGATATTAAAAGCAAAAATATAGCAAAATTAAAAAAAAAAAAAAAAATGATTAACGAAAAGCTCTCCAAGGTTAGGGAGGCGATTGTCCCACCTCAAAAACTCAACTTTTTTTTTCCCCCCTGAAGAAAAGCAAAAATAATAAAAAAATAAACAAGGGTAATTTTGGAAGAACATGTAATTTTTAATATATATAAAATTGGTTAAAGTTGACATATTAATAGGTAGAAATGACGGTATCATATCATTTATTATCTATTTTATCAATTCGTAAACAAGAAAATAAAGAAAAAAATAATAATAATTATACGTATATATTTAAAAGCAATTTTTGAGTTGAATAAACTAATTAGACCTTTCTTATTTTTATTGCTGGTGTTGTATCATGTTTTTTTTTTTTTTTTTTTTTTAGGATGTTTTAAGAGATTTAGATCCTACATTGTGGGGAATGGTTTATCTTTTACAAAACCCCATCTCCTGATACAAGTTAATCAGGCTTATTACAACATCATTTTCTACGAGGAACATGAATCCAGAGATAAGAATGTTGCTGAAGCATGCAAAATTGGATTTTAATCTCTTGCAGATGTTGCATAAATAAAAGCTAAGTATGCTAACGAGGTAAAATGACAATTTTATCTCTCTATTAAATAAAGTAATGAATCTTTATTTATTCATTTTTACTTATTATTACAAGTAAAATGACTAATGTAACTATATAATTTTAGTTCGAGTATTAAAAAATTTTTAAAAAAAAAAAGACTAAAAAGCGGAAAGAAAATAGTTTGGTGACTAAAATGACGAATTATCTAAATGATTAAATATATATATATATATATATATATATATTTAGAGCGATGTTTAAATGATTAATGCGGTAGTAAAGAAGGCGTAACTCACTTAGTAACAGTCTCTTTTTATAAGAAAAATCATGAGTTTGAGACATGATAGAGGCAAAAATACATCAAAATTTAAAAAATAAAATAAAATAAAAAATAATAAAAAGCTCTACAAGGTTAGGGAGGCAATTGTCCCACCTCAAAAACTCAAACTTTTTTTCCTACAGAAAAGAAAAAGGAAAATTAGCCAATTTAGTCCTCTAACTATTTTCATTAATTAACATAAGTCCACAATATTTTTTTAACCTGTTAAGTCCTACATCTTTTTACGAGCAACCTGTTAAATCCTTTCGGCCAAAATTTAAATTTTTTGGCCAAAATTCATCACTTGCCAAGCACGTGATGGTTTTTTAAGGTCAAAATCATGTTCTTCAGTATTATAAAGCTGTGAACTTAGACTAATTGCAAGATCTTATCATTTTTTTTTTTCCTATAAAGAGGACGATTTTGCAATCAGTCTAAGTTCACAGCTTTATAATACTCAAGAACACGATTTTGCCCTTAAAAAATCATTACGTGCCTAGCACGTGATGAATTTTGGCCGAAAAATTCAAATTTTTGTCAAGAACACGATTTTGCCCTTAATAGGCTGTTTATAAAAAGATGTAGGACTTAACAGGTTAAAAAAAAGATTGTGGACTTATGTTAATTAATGAAAATAATTAAACGACTAAACCAGCCAATTTTCCAAAGAAAAAATAATAAATAATACACCAGGGTAATTTTGGAAGAACATTGAATTTTTAATATATGTAAATTTTGTTAAATTTGACATATTAATAGGTAGAAATGAGGATATCATATCATTTATTATCTATATTATCAATTCGTAAAAAAATAAAAAAATAAAAAAATAAAAAAAATAAAAAAAAAACCTATGCTTAGGAAACGATAAATTTAGGTAAATAGGAAAGTCAAATTAAACTATTTGTTTTTTAATTTTACAAATCAAACTAATCTACAGAGTTTTTAAATTTTTCAAATAAATGCAAATCTTATTCGTTTTTTTTTTTAAAAAAAAAAAATTAAATTTAATCATCTATCAAAATATAAAATATCTTATAAGATAAACATCACATAGTAATATTTTATATCAAAAGATTTTAATTATTATTTAATAAATATTATTAAAGAAAAAAAAATTAAAAAATTAATAATAATAAACAAAATTGAGATTACGTTATAATAAATTAAAATATATTCCTATGGATTATCCACAATTTTATAACATACATTTTACATTTTACATTTTGTCTTTTCTAATAATGATTGATGTTACTTTAAACCACATCCATCATTTATTTGGACATCCATTTTGTTTGTTTTTATTTTTATTTTTAAATAATTATTTATTGGAGGTAAACATATATTTAATGATTAATTATTAAAAAGATGATTTGAAAATATTTAGTTTATAATTTAATTAAATTTAAATTTTAAAAAAAAATTAATTTGAGGTGGAATGTATTGTTATAAAAAATAAATGAATAATAAAAAGTGTATAGATGTAAACAATGATTAAGTGTAATTGACCATATTATCAGTATTAAAATATATATTTAAAACATGTATTGATTGAGACATTAATTGTGAATAACATACTATCAATTAATATTTAAATATATAATTGCTGTAATGAATAGTTCCTATATATACTAGTGGTGGTCAGGTGCAAAATATATTAAAATATATTAAAAGTTATAATTAAAAATATATACAATATTTTATTTTTAAATGAAAAATATTAAAATATTATTTATGTTGTTATAATATTCTTATTGAGTTTTTATATCAATACTAAAATGTTAGAAATTCTTAACAATAACAATAATAAATAATAATGCAAATTGGAGATACATGTAATTTAAATTAGAAAATAAAAATTTGTTATAAAAAAAAAAATCATAATGGGCATAATATATGTCCAAAAAAATTATCAAATTACAAAATTACCAAACAATTAATATTAAAAAAATTACAATTTCAATACCGCAAAATATCAATTTAACAATGAAGAGGTCAAGCAATCATAATCGTGGAATGGTGACACTGATTCAAAATTATCATAAATTAAAAATTAAGAAGTCAAACAATCATGCATCAACTTTTAAAAATTCTCTCTCTAAAACCCTAACTTTTCTCCTCCTTCCCTCCTCTTCTTGCCAGCCGCCACCCCTTCTTCCCTTTCCTATCTCCCGGCCAAGAAAGGAACTCCAGCTCCGGCTGGCGTTTCTTTCTTGGTCGGAGCTCAAATCTGTATCGTTTTCTTTTATTTCTTGTCTTTTTTAGTGTTTTTGTTTTATATGTTCCTCATTTTATCTATTTTCTTTGAACTTTTGTCATCTTTTGGGTCTTCCATGCACCTCTTCATTCTGATTTTTCAGAACTTTGTTCTTCTTTTTGGAGAAATATCAGTTAAACCCAGCTTAGATCTGGGCCCCTTGCTCGTGTTGTGGCTGTTTCCTAGACTGTCTTCGAGGTTTCTGCCATGTCCAGGACTGATTAGTCAGTCGCTTATGGAAGCGGACACCCTCGAGCCTATTTTGCAGCTGGAATCCGCAATAGTTGGCCGGAGTCTTGAAGAAGATTTAGATAGAATGTTTGTTTTTTCTGTTGTTTGTTGTTGTTTTCTTCCACTGTTGTTGTTGTTTTGTTGCCTTGTAGTGTTTGTGTTGTTTAGCATCTACTCAACTAAATGTATTTGGTTGAGTTCTCTCTGTCCACCTAAATTTTTTAGGTTGGTCTTTTGTCTTATTACCGTGAATGATTTTACATCATTCATTTGTGTAATATTTTACTTTTATTAATAAAATTGCACTTATCAAAAAAAAAAAAAAAAAAAAAATTTCAAAGCTACCATAATCTAAGAATCAAGATTCAAGAGATAAATATCAAAATACATATACTTGTAATACATATCTTTGATAAATTTGAAATTTTAAAAAGACTTAAATTTTATATTCTCATATGAATAAGAATAACCAAATATGTATTCCACTAAGCTGGTATACATGTTTCTTTTAAATTGGTCGGTTTAGTCCTCTAACTATTTTCATTAATTAATATAAGTCCACAATCTTTTTTTTTTTAACCTGTTAAGTCCTACATCTTTTTACGAGCAGCCTGTTAAGTCCTTTCAGCCAAAAATTTAAATTTTTCGGCAGTATTATAAAACTGTGAACTTAGACTAATTGCAGGGTCTTATATAGCTTTTTCTTCGTATAAAGAGGACGATTTTGTAATTAGTCTAAGTTCACAGCTTTATAATACTCAAGAGGACAATTTTGTCCTTAAAGAATCATCACGTGCCCAGAACGTGATGAATTTTGGCTGAAAGGACTTAATAGGCTGCTCATAAAAAGATGTAGGACTTAACAGATTAAAAAAAGATTGTGAACTTATGTCAATTAATGAAAATAGTTAGAAGACTAAACCGACCAATTTTCCATTAAAATTTCATTCTTATTAATTTAACACAATGATGTTAAATTAAAATTGCAACTTCACGTGATTAACAGCACAAAAAGAATTCTTATGTGATCTCTCCCACTTGTTTTCACCCTAACCGAAATGTTCCTCTCTTTTTTTTAAACCTAATTTTATTTTTTTATCCTTTTTCTCAACATATTTAACTATATTTTGGGATTATTTAATTTTATCTTCTGTTCCAAAAAGACACAGCCCTGCCAATTATAGATCATGACTGGATTTCTACATTTGGACCTGCTGGTTTATTTAAAAGCAATTTTTGAGTTGAATAAACTAATTAGACCTTTCTTATTTTTATTGCTCGTGTTGTATCATTTTTTTTTTTTTTTCGTTGAGGATGTTTTAAGAGATTTAAATCCTATATTCTTGGGGATGCTTTTATCCTTCATAAAACCTGATCTCCAGAAGATGCCTTCGCAGTTGAGCCGTGGTCTCCAGATACAAGTTAATCATGCTCTCCTGCAGCTGCTCCATCGCGGTTATATGCGCAATAACCTAGACTTATTACAACATTATTTTCTACGAAGAAGATAAATCTAGAGATGAGAAGTTGCTGAAGCTTGCACAATTGGATTTTAATCTCTTTCAGATGTTGCATAAATAAAATCTAAGTATGCTAAAGAGGTAAAATGACAATTTTATCCTGTATATTAAATAAAGTAATGAGTCTTTATTTATTTATTTTTACTTATTATTACAGGTAAAATAACTAATGTTACTAGATGATTTTAGTTTGAGTATTAAAAATTAAAAAAAAAAAAAAAAAAAAGTAAAAAACGTCCAAAGAAAATAGTTTGTTGACTAAAATGATGGATTATTCAATAAAATCCAAAAACATTTAACAAACTACATAATTATCAAACAATTTATAATTTACATAAATTTCAATTCTCAACACAATGCCAGCACACTGCAGGAATCTCTGAGTGATGTCAGTCCCAGAAGTTTTCGACCTAACCGAAATGTTCTTCCTTTCCTTAAACCTTATTATTTTTCTTGGCATATTTAACTATAATTTGGGATTTTTTAACTTTATCTTATGTTCCAAAAAGACAAACCATTTCTAAATTATATGTTAAAATATAATATTTTAAAAATAATAATATAAAACTAAAATTGAAAATAAAAATATGTAAAATATTCCCTTTGAAAGAAATTTTTTTAAAAAAATAATATAAAATAAATGATAAAATATATTAAAAAACTTAATATATTCTTTTTTTAATATAATAAAAGAAAAACTCTCAAACACGTCAATACCATAATTAATATATTTTATTAAATTTTATATATTTAATTTTAAAAATCATTTAATCATATATGTATTGGGTACGGTATTTATAATTATGTACTCGTACCGAATTAATATTTAATTTTCAAGAACGGGTAGGATTTGAGTACGAGTATAAAAAAAAAAAAAAAATTAAATTTATATACCCAGTACTTTTAAAGTTAGATCCAAATATTTTAGACCTATTACCAAGCCTAACAAAAAGACAAACCCCTACCAATTAAAGATCGTGTGTGTATTTCTACATTTTGGACGTGGTTTATTTAAATAATAATATATAATAAAAAGAGAGTAATTAAAAAGAGAAATCATTACGCATATTTAAGCAAAGAATAAATTGTATAAATCTTTCGGGATCAAGCTGGAAGAGAGCGTGTTGTTACAAACATGGGACTATGAAACATTGGAAACATGTGTTTAGACAAATTCTACAAGATCTGTGGTTATAACAATATTACAACGAAAATACATTATGTATATTTTTGTATCATGCAATCCCATGACTTGGCTAATGTAAATGGGGTTAATTAACAACGTTTTGCTGCATTTTTTGGAAATTATAAATTCATTCAAGTGTCTAGAGCTTGTCTTCAACCAATTGGAATAATTGGAATATTATTTTTTTATTGGCATTTTAGGTTTTTGAAATAATGGTGATGTAACCAAAATTTAGAGCACAAGACACGCAATTAAGCCAAGTTATGAACTAGAGATTGTTTCTTGAGTGCAAAAGGAAGGAAAGCTCCACTGAGGATGTTTAAATACTACGATGTTTAAATGATTATTGCGGCAGTAAAGAAAGCATAACTCACTTAGTAACAGCCTCACTTTGATAAAAAAGATCATGAGTTTAAGACTTGATAGAGACAAAAGTATCCTAAAATTAAAAGAAAGAAAAAAAAAGGATTAAGGAAAAGCTCTCCAAGGTTAGGGAGGCAGTTGTCCCACCTCAAAAACTCAAACTTTTTTCCTATAGAAAAGAAAAAATTATAAATAATACACCAGGGTAATTTTGGAAGAACATTTAATTTTTAATATATGCAAATTTGGTTAAATTTGACATATTAATATGTAGGTAGAAATGAGGGTATCATATCATTTATTATCTATATTATCAATTCGTAAAAAAGAAAACAAAAGATTAAAAAAAAAAAAAAAAAACCTATGCTTAGGAAATGATAATTTTAGGTAAATATGAAAGTCAAACTAAACTATCTTTTTTTAAAAAAAAAAAAAATTTACAAATCAAACTAATCTACAGAGTTTTTTTAATTTTTCTAATAAATGCAAATCTTATTAATTTTTGTTTTTAAAAAATAAATTTAAATCATCTATAAAAATATAAAATATCTTACAAGATAAATGTCACATAGTAATATTTTATATCAAACATTTTAATTAATATTTTGATTAATTAAACAAAATTCAAAAAGAAAATTAAAGAAAAAAAAAATTTAAAAATTAATAATAATAAACAAAATTGAGAATACGTTATAATAAATTAAAATATATTCCTATGGATTATCCACAATTTTATAATTTACATTTTACATTTTACATTTTGTCTTTTCTAATAATGATTGATGTTAGGTAAAGCACATCCATCATTTATTTGGATATCCATTTTGTTTGTTTTTATTTTTATTTTTAAATAATTATTTATTAGAGGTAAACATATTTAATGATTAATCATTAAAAAGATAATTTGAAAAATATTTAGTTTATAATTTAATTAAAGTTAAATTAAAAAAAAAAAAATTAATTTGAGGTGAAATGTATTGTTATAAAAAATAAATGAATAATAAAAAGTGTATAGATGTAAACAATGATTAATTGTAATTGACCATATTATCAGTATTAAAATATATATTTAAAACGTGTACTGATTGAGACATTAATTGTGAATAACATACTATCCATTATTATTTAAATATATAATTGCTGTAATGAATAGTTCCTCTATATGCTAGTTGTGGTATACTTCACCCCATGTGCAAAGTATATTAAAAGTTATAATTAAAAAAATATATAATATTTTATTTTTAAATGAAAAATATTAAAATATGTAATTAAAAAAGAGAAATCCTTATGTATAATTAAGTGTCAAGAAGAATAGGTTGAGTGCTAAGTATTCAAGAAGTCATGAATTCGAAACATGTCAGACGTAAAACTGCTTCAAAATTCAAAAAAAAAATATATATATATATATATATTTAAGTACCGAATGCATTGTATAATATTACAATAGAAATAAAACAGATATGTTTAATAAATCCCAAAAATTATAATATTACCCACTATGATCAAATTTTCTTTTTTCTTGTTTTTTTTTTGGGAAAATAGCCGGTTCTGTCTCAGTACTATTTTCGAATAGTCGATTCAATTCCTAAACTTTTTTTTTTTAGCCAAATTCAGTCCTCAATCATTTTTTTAACTTTCAATAGTATTGGAACTGAACCGACTTTTTTAAGGGACACTTTGATTAAGTTAATATTTTAATTTTTTTTTTTAAATAAAAATTATTAAAGTATATAAGTTTTTCTAATATCATTATAATTTTTATATTTTAAATAAATTATTAATATTAACTTAACATAAACTAATTGATTTAATTTTTT
>JAXGGT010040491.1:0-12226 GCA_035583425.1 Marsdenia floribunda
ACCTTCTCAAGTTGAGAGTTACAAAAGTGAGTACCTCTATCACTTATCAATGCTCGAGGGCATCCAAATCTTGCAAATAATCTTTTTAGAAATCTGCAAACAACTTTAGCATCATTAGTAGGAAATGCTTGGGCTTCAGGCCACTTGGTAAATTATTTAGCTTTATCTAAGTTAGGTAGGTTAACTAACTAAATCTAAGTTAACATAGTTAATTTAGTAAGTTATAGTTAAATTAGTTAACTTTACTAAATTTAGTTAAAGGGAAATTAAGAAATCTTCATTTACATTAAATAAATTTACTTAAGTTAACTTAGTATGTAATTTTAATCAATTTTAGTGTAAGATTACATAATGTTGATACATGAAGTTAGAAAAATATATTTGAGATAAGTTTAATTACATTAAGTTAGATAAGTAAATTCGTGAGTAATTTTAGTCAATTTTAACTTAAGATTACGTAATGTTGGTAAATGAAGTTTAAAAAACATAATTTAACTTAAGTTTAATGAAATTATTTAACTTTAGTTAGGTTTAGTGAATTTACTTAAGTGAAAACTAATTAAATAAGTTAACTTTATGTAGGTTAAGTTAGGTAAGCAAAGTAACTACTTAGGTTAATAATAGTTAAGTTATGTCCAACTTATTTTACTTTTGTTAGGTTAGATTTGTTGAGTAAATTTTACTTGTTGAATGAAGTTGTGTCAAGTTATTTGAGTGATTAAAATACCTATGGGGTTCATATGATTTATATAACTTTGAGTGAAGTGATTGGTTTATAAATTCTTGGGTATTTTTTGTTGAAATGTTCAATTTGAATTTGGAAAATGTCCACCTTTTAGAGGAAACTTTCCCAAAATTTTTAATTTTCTTTAAAGAACCATTAAGTAAACCTACAATTTAGCTAAGTGAAATTATTAAAAACTTATGAGAGTTATGTGTGTAAATTAGTTAGCTTTAAGTACATTAGGTAGGTTAAGTAACTAGAGTTAAGTTAACATTAGTTATTTTAGTAAGTTATAGTTAAATTAGTTAATCATAAGTGCTCAAATTAGATAATTTTAATGAAATGAAGCTTTAACTCTACTAAATTTAATACATTTAATATCGTTGAATAATGTTAGTGGTCATTGACTTTATCCCTCATCTTATATTTTCTAAATCTCAGACGTAGGTGATATGGATAGGTTGTGGATTGAATCAAATGACCGATTTAGTTTGGCATATGAAAACAATTTGGATTCATTTATTGAAATTGTATTGAGAACAAAGAACATGGGACTAAAATTCATTGTCCTTGTGTAAGGTGCTAGAATCGATATTTGTTATCTACGGTAGAATTGAAACAACACTGTAAAATGTGGGGATTCACAAAGTGGTATAAGAACTGGACATCCACGGGGAGAGTTTTATACCAAGGGAAGCTAAAAGTGGTGGGAGAAATCAGTTTCAAACAGTTGTTGAAAGAGATGATATGATAGGAATTATTCATGATGCCTGTGGGTAGAACCACACGAGTGGAGGATGCTTGTGGTATGTATTTATTTATTAAATTCAGATTTATCCCTATTTCACTAATTGTTCCTTTCTCAAGCAAAAATCAACCAACAACTATTCGAGACACTCCAACTACTACTTCTATAAATATATTATATTATGAGTATTAACTTATATATTTTATTTTTAATTGTTCTTATATTTTAAACTTTTTTTTTTTTTTGATGGGGTATAAATCTACGAAAAATTTCATGCAAGAAAATTCATGGAGAATAGGTTAAATTATTTAAAATTTTAATTTTTCTATTTAATTATATTGGAATTTTGATTGTTTTTTAAAATAAAAATTAGAATTCAACAATTTTTTTTTTTTTTTATTTAGCTATTATTTGTTAATAAATATTTTTTTTTTGCAAAATCATTCGACCATGTACTTGGTATATAAGATAGACATATATGTAAAATTTTAATTATTTAAAATATTTATTCATAAATTAATGTAATTATTTATGGCAATATTAAACATATTAATTAGTGTTGTAACAAATAAATTTTATATTTTTGACAAATTATATTTAAAGAGTACGGTTATTAATGTAGCAAAAAAGACAATCAGATAAAATCTCCTTGAGTTTTGAGGAGATGAAAATGTATCCCTATGAGAAAAGCAGTAACCCGATGGGAAACTGATAATCCCGATGGGAATATCAAAGAGCAGCCTAGAAAAGTGTGTTGTCAAAGGTGAAATCTCTCTTAATTAGCTATTAAAAGCTAGTTGAAAACAATAAGATGAATTGTAAATGGATTCTAGAGGTTGAATCCGATTGGGAGAAGGCGATTAAAATGAAAAGGCCTTCTTAGAGTATAAGAGAAATCTTAGAGAAAACTCCTAAAAAATGATTTTTAGAGAGAGAGTGTTTCATGAATTATGAAATTCTCCCTTTGTTTGGTCATGAAAGCTTCCTTTTTATAGATGAAAATCATAAGGAATATATTTTATTTTGGGAGGTCAAGGTTCCTTGCCCTTTAAGTAAGTTAGATGAAGCACCTTAAAATATCTAAAAGGGAGATTTTTAGGCTGCCTTTTGAGATGCATGAAGATGAGTTGTCGAAATATGCTTGCCTCAAGGGCATAAATGTAAAATTGGTCCGGTTAGCACCATAAGTTTTTTTTTTTTTGTTTTTGAAACAAAATTAGAATAATCAAAAATTCTGAAAGTGTTGTAATCTAAAAAATTTTGCCTTAGGGTCAATATTGTAAAATTGGTGTACGGGCACCATAAAGCATTTGAAAAATACTTTCTGAAAACTCCATAAAATTAAATGTGCACAATCGTGCAAAATTTGAAGGAGTTATAACTGTATGTATTAACTGCTCGAGCAGTTACGCGAATAAGCCGTTATAACGGCTAGTTTCCTGAAGAGAAGTAACCATTCGGGTAGGCAACGGTAATATTTGTTTTACTCGGTGTAAAACTTACTCTTATAAATATGGTGAATAATTTTCACTTTTATTCACTTTTGCTCTTCTATCTTTCATTTTCAAGACTTTTTGAAGTTTCTCCTGATTCTCTTGTAGTCGCATCGTATTGTTTTAAATCAAGGTTTGATTCTCAACTTCAACTTCTAAAAATGGAGAAGAGTCCCAAAGGTATTTTTAATTTCTTCTTTTCTCACTTCTTCTTCTTCTTCTTTCTTTTTTATTTTTTAGAAAGGAAATATGTCGCTTTCAGAGGGTTCTGATAGCCAAAACATGAGTTTGAGAAGTGAGGATGTGGATAGTTCTTCTTCAAGTTCCTAGGACACTATTATAGAAACTCCTATTAGGATTACTAGTTCAAGAGTGTAGTCTATTCGATCGGTAACTTCAGGAACTCCTTCGGGTAGCAGTGTCCCTACGAATTCAATAATAATAGAGGGTGTTCCTGTAGTTCGAGTAGGAATCATAAACGATAATGAGGGAAATCATATTTCGATTAGATATTCTTATTGCAACAAAGCATTTGATTTTCCAAATATTAATGAATCTAATGTTCAGGAGTCGTCTCTTCATGTACTACCAAAAACTCTTAGGGCTCTGAACCCGAAGCCTCTATAGGGTATTGAACCGAAAAACCCTTTCTTTCTAAGCACGGTTTCTCAACCTTTTGCAATAACATTTGTCATGTCTTTATATGGGTTTCCTTCGGGTTATAAATTTCAGTATTCAATTTCAGATCCAATTTGTCAAACACCTGATGATCACATAGGGGTTTATGTTGCCAGTTAAAAGCGGGTCTTAGGTTCACCTTACTTCCTTTAATCGAAGAGATATGTTCGTATTGGCAAATTCAATTAGCCCAATTGACTCCGAATTGCATAAGAACCATTCTAGGTTTCGAATTTTTATGTAGGGCTTGTGGGATAGCATCCAGTTTAGAACTTTTTCGTTATTATTTTGTAATGATGTAAAAATATAGTTTAAATACAGGCAGAGGTTGGTTCTATGCCCAACGTCGCCCTGGTGCCCAAGAACTTCTTTGAACTCCCTCCAGTATTCATAACTGGAAGGATGAATTATTCTTTCTTAGTCATTCTTCTCTTTTGCCCATTACACTGCCTTGGAATTACAGTAAGTCCCTTAATAATGATAAACCAGAAGATGTTGATGAAGCTTTAGTGAAAGTGATTGATATTCTTGACTTCGTTTGGTCAATTGGAGAGAATTGGAACTCCACCATTTTCCAGGATGGGAATTTATATAACCAGGGAAATTTCAATATTAAGAGATTAAGTAATATCTCTATTCCTTTCTTCTTGTTGTTTTAATATTTTGAATGTCTAGATTTGATGTATTTCCTCTTTTCTTCTTCTTTTTTTTTTTTTTACAGGAAGCAGTATTGTTTAGATGTTGACTGTTGGAAAGGGAAAGAGGGGTGTTACTACATCAACTCAGGGTCCATCATAAGCTTTTAAGAAGAGGAAAGTTGTCCATACGGCATCTGGTTAGCCGAAGAAGACCAGGTCTTCTACTGTGCAACCTGAATCATGGCCTGAACCTATTCAGGAGGCTCCTGATGCTACTGCCAAAGAGACTGGATTTCAGTCTGATAACATGGTTCCCACCTGGCAAGTTCCTCAGGTGGTTCTTGTTCAAGAAGAGGTTCAAGCTGAGCAATCTCAAGTTCGGAGTAACTTAGCACAAGGTGCTACAATGTCAAATATTCCTCGGCCGAGTAATGTTGGGGCAAGCGGATCCGGTCAATCAATTGATCCCTTGGTTGCGAGGGATGTTTTAAGACCAAATTGGTCTGTTAAGGCAAGTGAACTAATCAGTTCACCAAGTAAAGCTATTGACTTTTTATTTCATATTATTCCTCCTGCTGAGGCTGAGCGGTTGAAGAGTTTCAGTGATGATGATGCGAATAGTGCCTTCATGTTTACTCATGTTCAGGTAACGTAGTATTTTTGCTTGCTGCATTCTTCTTCTCTCTCTTCTTTCTTTTTTTTTTTTTTTTTTTTACTTTGAAAATTTTTCTAATAAAAAATAATTTATGCAGAATACTTTTCGGTCTATGGAGATATTTAGGAGGTCTATTGTTGAACAAGAAGCTTTGAATATTGCTACCAAGCAACTTGAAGATGTTAAAAATCGGTTGCATAAGGAGCAGATGGACCGTGTTTTAGCAGAGAGTAGAGTGACCAATTTGAAAGAAGAGGTTGACTCCCTAAAAGCTCAACTTAATGAAGCTCAAAAGAGCATTGAAAATGTGGAGAAGGCATGGGATGAAAAACTGGTAGAAGTCAACAAGACTTTGGAGGGATATGCTGCGACGATGGAGGAGTATGAGCGGTGTGTGGCTCAGGAAGAGAAGGTGTTTGAAGAGGTGAAGACTGCAAGTAAATACCGATCAGAGCTCTTCGGGACCAGCCTTGAAGCCGATGGGATGATTTTTCATGCCAAGAAAGCTAGATGCAGGCATTTTCTGTGCACTCCCGAAGGCCTAAGCCTTATCATGCGATTGGTGAAGGGTGCAATTAAATCTGTTGTTCAGGAGACTCAGGAAGAGGTTCAGAAAACTCATCCTGAGTTTGTTC
Organism: Marsdenia floribunda; assembly: GCA_035583425.1. Taxonomy (NCBI): domain Eukaryota; kingdom Viridiplantae; phylum Streptophyta; class Magnoliopsida; order Gentianales; family Apocynaceae; genus Marsdenia; species Marsdenia floribunda. The sequence goes on from JAXGGT010040491.1 coordinate 5,572, forward strand.
TTTCAGGCAGGCTTCAAGAACTCCTAGCTGATGAAGATGTGTCTGCTCAGTTGCCATGGGAGGAAGATTTCAAGTTTGATAACTTTGCTCAACTATATCTGATGGAGGTTGAAGGATCAGAGCAATCGGGTAGTCACTATGAGTCAACTGAAGAGGGGGCTACAGATGAACCGATCAGTGCATCTCCTGTGAAAGGAAAAGAATTCACAGACTCTTCACCTGATCCGAAACAAGACTGACTTTTTGTATTTTTTCTTTTCTTTTTGTATCCTTTTGGGTATTAAGGTTTTTCTTTTCTCTTCTTTTTTTGTGCCCATCGGCCTTGATGTACAAGATTTGTTGTAATAGTTACTTGGGCAGTAAGTGTTAGCCTTTGGGCAAAATTGAATGAATTTATTTTGCCTTAAATTGCTTTATCTGAAACTGAATTTCTATGAATTTTTAATCAGACTGGCTATTCTAAACCTCTTAATAACTTGTAAGCATTATTTGCTTTGATAAATTTCCAACTTTTAAGAAGCTAATCGTTAAGGTTCGTAACCTTTTGTGGATATTTTATGATCTCAAAAGAATAATTTGGGATCCCTGAAGAATTTTTACTTTTGAATTTATAAGGGTTTTGCCTGTAGCTAGCTGTATATGTTAAGCTTCTTGCCTTTTAATTTTAATTTAAGGTTTCTACCTTATTAAGCTTTTTAGCTATTGAATAGGCTTCTTGCCATGATAAGCTTTTAGCTTTTAATTGTAATAAGGCTTGTTACCTTAAGTAAGCTTTTCCAGCTTTTTAATTTTATTTGGGCTTGTTGCCTTAAGTAAGCCTTCTGGCTTTCGATTCGAATCAAGCCTTTCGGCCAAGTAAGCACTTTGATATTTTATTGATTGGGCATATTGCCTTAATAAATTTGTTGATCTTTTGCGATCGGACTTGTTAGCCTAAGTGATTTTCTTAGTTGATCTAAAAGATTGTAAAAAATGTAGGTATGAGCATATCAAAATTTGATGAAGTAAAGGAATTTTATTGCTCATAAGTGGTAATCACTTTTCTGAAGTACAACTGAATCCCTGAAAAGTTTACTTGGGGTATTTCCTTTGGGTAGATTCCTATCGAGAAAACCTTAATGTAAAATTTTCTAGGGATGAAATGTAAGGTACATCATGGGTAGAATCTTTTCAAATGGATGGCATTTCATGTTCTTGCAATTAGGCGACCGTCCATGTCTTCTAACTTGTAGCTGTTATTGCTATTGTCTTTGATGACTAAGTAAGGACCTTCCTGGGTTGCATCTAGCTTTCTTCCAGGATTTTGTCTGCTTGCTTCATTTTTTCTTAGAACCAGATTGCCAATATGAATATTGCTTGGCTTCACCTTTTTGTTGTATGTTCTTGCCAATCTTCGTTTATATTCTTCTTCCAAGATTGCTGTTTTTTCTCTTGTGTTGTCTAGCAGAAGCAAATTCTCTACCAATTTTTGATCATTTAACTTTGGATCAAAATATTGGAGTCGTACCGAAGGGATATGTATTTCTACTGGTAACAAGGCTTCTGTTCCAAAACATAAACTGAAAGGTAATTCGTGCGTTCGGGAATGAGGTGTTGTTCTGTAAGTCCATAAGACTTTAGGTAATTCATCAACCCATTTACCTTTGGAGTTGTCGAGTCTCTTTTTTAATCCTTGTAGGATTGTCTGGTTAGTCACCTCTGCTAAACCATTGGTTTGAGGGTGTGCTACTGAAGAGAACTTGTGATCTATCTATATTTCTTGACAAAATTCTTGAAATTCAGTAGAAGCGAATTGTGTGCCGTTGTCTGTGATTAATATTCTAGGCAATCCGAACCTAGTAATCACATCATTAAATAAAAAATATTTGATTACCTTAGAGGTAATTGTAGCAAGTGACTTGGCTTCTACTATTTGGTGAAGTAGTCAATTGCAACGATAAAGAATTCTCTGTTTCCAGGAGCTTTCGGGAGAGGGCCTAAAAGGTCCATTCCCCATTAACAGAAAGGGATCGGGTTGCACAATGAGCTGAAAATATTTGAAGGATTATGATGAATATTGGCATGAATTTGACATTTTTGGCAGCTTCTTACCAATTGTATGGCATCATCTTCTATTGTAGGCAAAAAATATCCAGTTCTCATTACCTTTCGGGCTAGGCTTCTTGAGCCAATGTGTGAACCATAAAATCCTTCGTGGACTTCATGCAACACCTTCATTCCGTCATCTGAGCTTACACATTTAAGCAAATGCCAAGAGAAGGTTCTTCTATAAAGATTGTTATCAATGATGGTGTATTAAGATGATACCTTCTTGATTTTGATGGCTTCTTCTGGATCATCTGGAAGGTCACCAGTGTCGATGTACATGTAGATGGGGTACATCCATGTCGTTGGCGGATCACTTGAGCTCATGTATATGGCTTTCATATCGATGGATCGGGATTTAAGTGGCTCAATCCAAATTGTTCCCGAAGGTGTATTGTTGGGTCATCGACCTTAAGTTTGGACAGAAAATCGGCTTCATGATTATGCCTTCGAGAAATGTACTCAACTTGAACATAATCAAACTTGTTTAGAAAATATTTATATAAAGCAAGATATTGATGCATGTTATCGCCTTTGGTATCATATAGACCATTGATGTGTCCTACAACTAGTTGAGAATCCGTTTGGGCAACTAAGTTTTTTATTTGGAGGGCAGTAGCAGCTTTTAAAGCTGCTAAGAAGGCTTCATATTCTGATTTATTGTTACTAATAGTAACCTCATATTTGAAGGCATAAATAAATTTTATACCTTCAGGGCTTTGTAAAATGAAGCCTGCTCCTCGGTGTTCCTTTGCAGCCGATCCATTGGAGTACAAATGCCAACATTCCTGTGGATCAGGAGTTTTGTTTTTGTTAGGACTTGGAACTGCCTGATCAGGAATTGTACATTCTTGGATAAAATCTGCCAAAACTTGTGCCTTGATGGCTTTTCTTGGGAGATATTCTAGGTGGAATTCTGATAGCTCAATCGTCCATTTAAGAAGCCTATCAGAGACATCTGTTTTGTGGAGAATTCTCCTTATAGGAGCATGTGTATATACATGGATCTTATGAGCCTGAAAGTATGGCTTGAGCCTTCGGGAATTGAGTACGATGGCCAGAACATATTTTTCCAAATTGGAATATCTTGTTTCTAGCCCCTGCAAACTATGACTTATGTAGTAGACAGGCTTTGAGATTTTCTCTCATTCGGCACATAAGATAGTGCTGAAAGTGTTAGTTCCGATGGCTAAATATAGATATAGGATTTCACCTAGAATTGGGGAGACTAAGACAAGAGGTGAAGTTAAGTATGATTTTACCTCTTGAAGGGCCTTTTCACATTCGGGAGTCCATGTGAAAGGAGTTTTTGCTTTGACAGCTTAATAAAGAGGAAATGTTTTCTCTCCTGATGCTGAGAAGAATCAACTTAAGGACACAATTTTTCCAATTAGCTGTTGGAGTTGTTTCTGTGTCGTTGGAGTTTTCATATCCATGATGGTTTTGATTTTCTTTGGGTTGGCTTTTATTCCCCGATGTGAAACCATATATCCTAAAAATTTGTCTGCTTCCATGCCGAAAGAACATTTTTTGGGGTTCAACCTTAAATCATGTTGTCGCATTTTGTCAATTATCTCCTGGATATCAGGAACGAGAGTCTCTCCCAATTTTGATTTAATGAGGATATCATCAATATATGCTTCGGCATTTTTTCCAATATTATTTTTGAGCATAGTATTAACCAATTCCATGAATTCAGCTCCTGCATTCTTTAGACCAAAAGGCATTCGAGTATAGCAATATAAGCCATCATGAGTAATAAATGAAGTTTTTCCCTCATCATCTTTAGTTATGCAAATTTGATGGTAACCTTTGTATACATCAAAGAAACAAAGATATCTATGTCCAGAAGTGGCATCAACCAATTGATCTATCCTAGGCATAGGGTAAGGTCTTTTAGGAATTACCTTATTCAGGTCGGTGAAGTCGATGCATACTCTCCATGAGCCATCGGGTTTTGGCACAACAACAAGATTTGACAACCATTCAGGAAATCTGACTTTCTTGACAATGTTGGCTTTGAGCAACTCAGCGACTTCTTTCTTGATGACTTCTTGCCTGTCGATAGAAAGGTTCCTGCGTTTTTGGCAAACTGGTTGTACCCTATCGGGTATACCAAGATGATGTTCTGCATAAATTCTTAGTACAATACTTAAATCAGAAGGTGACGAAGCAAAAACATCCTTATTGTTAGCTAAGCAATCTATTAATTGCTTTTTTACGCTCCAAGGAAGGGATTTCCCGATGATAATCTTGCATTCGGAATGGAGCACATCTATTCGAAATTCTTCTACTTCTGAACATGAACTCATTATTGTAGCTGTATCATCTTCGAGGATGACATCTTCTTCTTTTTCTTCATCAGTTTTAGCTTCTATGTTTCGTATTGTTGTCATGAAGCATTGCTTAGCTATCTGAGCGTCTCCTTTTATTTTGTGAGGTTTTCCAAAGAAGATAGGTATGATTAGCTCATTATTGAATGTATCGACCATAGCTTTCATAGCATTTAAAGCCAGTCTGCCGAGGATGATGTTGTATGGTGATGTAGAATCTACAATGACGAATTCTGTTCGGACTTCTTCTTTCATCCATCTTATTGGTAGTATAATTGTCCCGGTGGTATAGATTACCGATCCAAAAAATCCCATCAAGGGTATGGGGGATGGGTAAATCTTTTCCATCGGGATCTCCATCTTCTTAAATACATCTATATATTATATATTAGCAGAGCTCCCTGAATCTACCAAAATTTGCTTGATGAAACAATTATCAATATGTAAGAATATAACAAGGGGTAAATCATGATGAGTATTAACATTGCAAATTGAAGGATTTAACCTTTGCTTCTTGGTAGGAGGCTCTGAGCTAGATGTATGAGAGATGATGTTGATAATTTCGGCTCTTCTTTCTTTGTTGAACCATTGGGTTGTGACTTCTGCTCGTGTTCTGCAAGCTATTTTGCCACAAATTCAAGTAATTGGCCTCGCTTGATTGCATTCTCAATCTCTCGCTAGAGGTGGAAGCAGTTTTCAGTTGTATGGCCCACATCTCGATGGTAATCGCAATATAGATTTTTATTGCTTTTTTCTGTTGGTGTCTGCATCTTCTTTGGTGCGGGTAATATGCCAAGGGACTCAACCTTAGTGAGTATGTATGATCGGGTAGCATTCAAAGGTGTGAAAGAATTTTCACTTGAATGTCTCCATGAATTAGTACATTCGGGATTGCTATGGTAACGGTCCTAATATTGATTGGATCGGGGAGACCCATCTCTCCCTCGGTAAGGAGCTTTATTATTGGAATATCTATTGTTGTCTCTAGAAAATTGAGGGTCATCCCTTCCAAATCATTGTCGCTTTGATCCCGATCGGCCATCAGTTCTGTAGAACTCTTCTCTTTCAATTCTTTCTTTGACCGTTCAAGTTCTTCTCCTTTGATCCATTTCATTACTTTATTGTATAACTGTGTGCTGGTTTGAGGTTGGAGGATGCTAAGTTTCTCTGAATACCGCCCTAGTCTGAGGGCGTTGCAGAATCCCTCAATATAAGTGGCTTCAGTACAGTTCTATACCTTAACCGATTCTTCATTGAATCTTTTATATAAAGCGGCCAATGTTTCATCATGCTTTTGTCAAATATTATGTAGATGTATTCTTAGCTTCTTTGGGAGAGAACAAGCAGCAAACTGTTGTAAGAACAAAGTTCTTAACTGATGGAAATTGAAAATGCTATTAGATAGGAGAGAAATAAATCATTCTAATGCACGACCAGACAATGTAGTAGGAAAACATTTGCATAATAAAGCATCATCAGTACATAGCAGTAGTATAGTATGTCAAATGCATAGCTGGATCAGTCAAACCATCATATCTATTAATTGTTGGTGGCTTGAAATTAGCCAGGAAAGTCTGATTATAAAAATTAGCCTTTAAAGGAGTGGCGGTGAGCATGTTCCAGGGTAGATTATTTGGTTGAAAACTAGGCATCAAATGTTGCAATTGTGTGAACATCTGGTGTGTGCTTTGTTGTGATTAAAATAATAGCATAAATCAAGTAAAATATATCACATAAAGTTGTCATGTAATCAAGCACAACTATAGGCACAGTACCTATCGCATGTAGACAGTAACAAGGAAGCATCACGATTTTACATTTATATATCGTATAATCCCAAGGAACGTGGTAAAAGTTTTTTTAGTAATTGGCTAAAACATTGATTCGATAATATGATGGGAAAAAGAAAAACTAACAATCTATTTTGTAAAGTAAAAGAAGATAGGAAATAGGAATTTCAGAATATAACAACCAGTGAAACAATTAGTAAGACCAATGTTCGAAAAATACAACTTAAGTGGATCTAAGGCAATTGTGAATTCCCAATTATTTTACTACCGTACTTGAGTTATCTAAATTAATTACTTCGATATGGTTCGTCGCAAGCAATCCTAAATCTTTCAGGTTTATTACTAAATCGTCATTTAATAATTTACCCTAAGATCAGCATTAATTTCTAACTCAAGATTATTAGAATGCCTAACATATCAAGGTCCGATCATGTTATTTATCCTAAT
>JAXGGT010040512.1:0-12223 GCA_035583425.1 Marsdenia floribunda
TACATGCGATAGGTACTCTGCCTATAGTTGTGTTTGATTACGTGACAACCTTATGTGATTTATTCTACTCGATTTATTGTATTATTTTAATCACACACAAAGCATACACCACCCCGCACCAGGCACCTTGCTCTACGGAGGCTGGACCATCCATGGCTGTTCCTGAGCCCACTCCAGGTTCTTTGTCTGTTCCTGTTGCCCCTCCTGTAGCTGCTGCTACCGAGGATATTTCTGCCCCTCCGGTGATTGATTCTACTGTCCCTCTTGGGTTGCCTATCCCTTCGGATCCACCCTCTGATGCTGGATGTTCTACTGTTGTTTCCTCTGCTGAGATTGCTCCGCCCCAGGCTGCGGTTCTTGGCTTCCCTGCCCTCTCGGGTAGGTCTAAACCCAAACCAGACCGCAAGGCCAAAGGGAAAGCTCCCAACTATGCTGTGTCTAAACCTGTCGAGTTACCTCACCGATTGTCTGCTTCGCTCAAGCTTGGGGGTCCCCATCCCCCTAATCTCATATGATTATTGCCTCCTGGAATTTGAGGGGCTTCCGTTTGCCCCTCAAACACCGCGGCCTACTCTCTCTCCTCCGACAACAACATATTTTGGTGGCTGCGGTTCTTGAATCCAAGCTGTCAGTGGATTCGTTGCTCTTAATTCTGCAGACTAAGTTTCCAAATTGGTCGTTTGTTCATAATTTTGATGCTCATTCGGGAGGAAGGATTTTTATCCTTTGGTTACCCGATCGAGTTTAGTTACAAGTGCTCTCTTCATTTGCACAGCTTATCAACTGCTCACTAACTTGTCAGATTTTGCAGGCCTGCTTTGCTGTTTCTTTCGTGTATGGTTTTCACACTATTCAGAGCCGCAGACCTTTATGGGACGAACTTCGGTCATTTGGTCATGCATTAGCTCTACCGTGGCTTATCACGGGTGATTTCAATAGTATTCTCCAACCGGCCGACAAGCTCTATGCGGCATCGGTCACTGCTTATGAAATTCTTGATTTCAATCAATGCTTTGGTGATTTGTGCTTGGATACTTTGCCCTCTACGGGTAATCAGTATTCGTGGACCAATAATCGGGTTTGGTCACGACTTGACCGTGCTCTTGGCAACCCGCTCTGGTTTACAGCATTCCCACTTTCTTCGATTTTTGTTTCTAATTTTGGGTCCATTTTAGATCATGCATATCTGCTTATTTCGACTGATCCTACCATTTCTCGTGGTCTGCAATCGTTTCGGTTCAGCAACGCCATTGCTAATCTCTCGGAGTTTCTTTCTTGTGTTTCAAATCACTGGCGTTCCACTCACTTCGGTACTGCTTCCTACATTTTATGCAAGCGTCTCAAGGGCCTTAAGCAGCCACTTAAAGTCCTCTTTCGTATGCATTGTCAGGATCTCTCCCATCGTTTGGAGGTTGCAGAAATAGAGTATCAATCCGCTCTGACGGACCTTTAGCATCATCCCACTAATGCGTCTGTTTTGGCTTTGGCTTCTACTCTCCGTGCCCGTGCTATTTTGTTACGCAAAATGGAACTTAGTCAGCTTTCTCAGTTAGCCAAATGTAAATTCGTTCTTGGGGTCGATCAGTGCTCCAACTTTTCTCACAGCGTTATTGCCAAGAACCGACGTAGTCGGTTCATTACTTCTCTTAGTCGGGCAGATGGATCTCTCACATCTTCTTTGGATGATATGGGGGCCTTGTTTGTGGACCACTTTGCTAATTTACTGGGTACTTCTAGCCCTGTGGCTAGTGCTTCGCTTGAAGTTTGTCATTCGGGTCCCTTGGTTAGTTCCGATTGTTATGCACTGCTACTGGCAGATGTTACGGGCAGTGAAATCTGGACAACTCTGTCTTCCTTTGGGGACGATAAAGCCCCGGGCTCTGATGGTTTTAATGCGAAGTTCTTTATATCTGCCTGGTCGTGTGCTGGGTCTGATGTGATTTCTGCTGTCCAAGAATTTTTAGTCTCCAGTTGGTTGCTTAAATAGCTGAATCACACCAATCTTGCCCTTATCCCCAAGTCCTCTTCGGCCTCTTGGGTTGGGGATTTTCGCCCGATTTCTTGCTGTAACGTCGTCTATAAGATTATATCTAAGATTCTGGCTAACCGAGTAGTTCCAGTTCTTGAATCTATTGTTGGGCCTCAACAGGCAGCTTTTTTGGGCAATCGTTTGATGAATGAAAATATTTTCCTTGTGCAGGAATTATTACGCAGATACATGCACAAACAGATTTCCCCTTGGTGTATGCTCAAGGTTGATCTCCATAAGGCATACGATTCTATTAGCTGGAACTTTCTCCACTGGCTTCTACAATCAATTGGTTTTCCATCCCGTTTTATTGGTTGGGTTTTGGAATATGTTTCTACCACCTCGTTCAGCGTATTGGTAAATAGGTCGGTTTTCGGTTATTTCACAGGCGGTCGAAGCCTCCGCCAGGGGGAACCGTTGTCTCCGTACTTATTTGTTCTTTGCTTGGAATACTTTTCCCGTTATGTTACCTTCCAGGCCCCCATTCGGGAATTCAACTTTCATCCAACTTGTCAGGCTCTCCAAATTTCCCATCTGGCCTTTGCGGATGATCTCATGCTCTTTTCTCGCGGGGACTATGCATCCGTTCAGTTTCTAATGGATTGCCTTCGGCATTTTCAAGCTGTTTCGAGCCTTTCGGTTAGCCAGCATAAATCGGCCATATTTATTGTAGGTACCTCACCGGCCGATCGTGAATCACTTATTCATTGTACGGGCTTTGCCCTTGGGTCATTCCCGTTTTGCTATCTCGGGGTGCCTCTCCTTTCATCTCGTCTTAATGTTTGCTATTACGCCCCTCTGTTTGATCAGATTTCCCAGCTTATCCGCTGCTGGAATCTCAAATCGCTTTCGTATGCAGGCTGACTTGAACTTCTATGGGCTATGATTGGGGGAATAGTTGGGTTTTGGATGTCAATTTTTCCTCTCCCCCAATCTGTTATTTCTCACCTAGACTCCATCTGTCGCAATTTTCTCAGGGGTAAGAAGGACTCTGGTCATGTCAAACCCTGTGTTGCCTGGACTTCTGTTTGTCGGCCAAAGAACTTTGGGGGTCTCAGCCTGCACAATTTACAGGTTTGGAATTCTTCTCTTCTTTGCCAAGTCTTATGGAACATACATCTTGAACGGACCTCTCTTTGGATTAAATGGGTGCACAGTTTCTACTTGAGAGGCTCGTCAGTCTAGCTTTTTCAGCTTGTGACTACAGATTCCGTTCTCTTTAAACGATTGTTCAGTATAAGGGACGCTATTCTCCTGAAGTCGGGGGGCATTGCCAACGTGATTTCTCTTCTGGCTAGTTGGGCAACTGGCTCTCGTCTCCCCGATAAACAGGTTTATTCTTATCTTCTTCCTTCCGGTCCTCGTCAACGGTGGAGTCCAGTCATTTGGAAACACACTACATTCCCACGTTGGTCATTCATTTTCTGGCTGGCTATCCAGGATAAACTCCTCACTCTTGATCGGGCCAGCTTCCTGAATCGAGGTATTCTCTGCCCTTTATGCCAGTCATTCCCTGAATCCCGCAATCACTTATTTTTTACATGCCCTATCTCCAGGGCATTTGGACTCATATTCAGGACTGGCTTCAGTTCCCTTGTCGCTTTATATCCTTGCAACGCATGGTTCACTGGTTAGCCCGCTGGCGTCACCATTCAGGCATTCTTGGCAAAATTCGCTGCATGGCAGTCACAGATACTGTGTATTTCATTTGGACTGCTCGGAACTCCTGCCTTTTTGAGCATCAAATGCTTTCGAGTTCCGTTACGGTTGAACGCATTCGGTTTCACATGTTGCGGGCTGCCCACTTCTCCCGTCTATATTAGTTTTCTAATATTTGATCACTGTAATTTTCATTCTTGTCCACCCGCGCTTTAGGGCCTACTCTTTAGCTCGTCAAGGACAATTATGTATTTTGGATATTCTCTTTGAAAGTAATACATTTTTGCATTCTTTCAAAAAAAAAAAAAAATGTCACATTGTTTTATAAATGAGTATGACAGCATTGATGACCCCAAAAATGGAAATCTCTTCTTGAAAACTCCAAATATTCTTTCCACCATATTTCTAAGAGATGAATGACGGTGGTTGAACAACTCTTTGTGGCCCTGGAAACCAAAACTCCGTTGACGAAATTGGGAACGATGGTACCTTTCGCCCTTATACGATGCAAGAAATCCAGGTTGATTTGCATACCCAACATCTACCAAGTAGTATTTACCTACGTTTTAAAAAAAAAAAAAAAAAAAACGTTTATAAACACACGATGCTATCATTGATGGGTTAAATATACAAGAGTATATATTTTTGTGGACCTGGTCGAAGGTGCTGAAAACCATGTATGTTGTTGGTTGTAGCATCATTGAAAACATGACCATCATGCGCACTGTCTTCCCACCCTGCATGAAGGTGAACCTCATATTATGGTCACCTGCCGCTATGACATTCTGACAGATCACGTTCTTCCTGGACCTAAAACCTCTCACCTGTCGCCAACCACCCAGACTATGCTTGTTCCATCTATAGCACCAACGCAGCCCTAAAATATAAAAAATCGTGATCAAAATAACAGTGAACACAATTAACAAAATTACGCGGCCATATACGTACATTGAATTGAGGGGAAAAATGTGAGTTAGATGATATCCCTTGATGTATGACATCCCAGTTTGGGTCCTTTATTAATTCGAGAGCGAGTTGGACAAGAAGTCTACAAATTTTCTTCATGTATCTGTTTGTTGTTTCAGTTGAATGTTGAAAGCATTCTGCCAAGTCCCAATTTTTGTTCCCTCCGCGTACACTGAATAAAAATATGGCCATACTCTCGTACACGTCGACGCGTTGTTGTTAACGGTTGACCCACAAACCACGGGCTACCAGAAGATTACATAATTTGACAAACGGCTCAATTTGCATTCTAATGCTCTGATAAATTCTTGTTGTGTGACCCTGAAGTAATTCATCAACCCACATACCTCTTAATACTGATGTCCTACATCTTATTCTACTATCACTTGCATGCAAAAACCCTTCACTTGCATCCGTCATTTTCTGCATTTCTATCATGTCTTCCATATCTTCGAAATCTTCTTCAAGCGAAGATGACAAATAAAAATTTTTGATATTTATGTTGCCGTAATTAACGTTATGCTCCATAGAGACACCTGCGTCGGAATGAACATATTTGAAGTAAATTAAATCTATCGTCAAATTCACCATTAAATATTCATTTTCATTGCAAGTACCTTGTGAACATATTATTATAAAAATATATGAAAATCAGCAGTACTATTGTTACAACAATATATAAAAATCAGTGTCATATATGTCAACAACGAAGAAGGTGGACAGAGCAAGCACACTACTCCTTCACATTCATGAAATCTATCATGACGGCGTGAACCCGTGCCTCTTTTGGCCAATGCACCCATTCCTCTCGAAAACCGGAATTCGTGAACTTGTTATATGCATTCACATGAATGTGAGGTAGGACAGGGCCACAATCCTGCTCCAACAACTGAATGCACCTTGAAATGGAGTAGGGATTTGGATTGGTGGTGTCACCTCGAGCAAACTTGAATAGATAGTCATCCAGTTTGACTTTCGACCTTCTATTAAAATTACTCCATGCTTCAAATTGTTGAACAGTAGTATTTGCTCTCAATTTCTTGTCGCCACACAAACGGTCGTCGTCCGCGTGCTCCCAATCTTTCTCTTTAAGCTAGAAGTGACCATGTCTATACTGACACCACGTGGAGTCTCATCCATTTCCCCTGATTCATTTGAGAATTCAAAAGCATTGGGATTGCATGGCTCTGGCTTGCCCCGCCTCTGCCTCCGAGCAAGATCTCTTTCTTCAGCATTTGTAAGTGGAGACTCCTTGGAAGACCTTGCAAATGACCCCTGAGCTCCACTGTCCCAGAATACATCGCCCATGAGGTCATAATGTGGTAGTCCCTTGTTATTACCAAGTATCTTTGCCTCCAGTTTTTTCTACATGACAGAGAACAAACTATGGTCACGCAACATGGCATTATAAGCAGTATCAAAAAATGTAGGCATATTTCCCAATCATATATTTGCCATACCCTTTTTATTGCCTCCTATTTCTCGATAGTACAGTCTATATTGTTATTGGCTGCATTCCAGCCTATACCAGTTATGTCGGGTTCATCTCTAATTGATTTTGTAGCCAAGTATAGCTCCCTTATCCTGCTAAATTTTTGAAACAGTTGGGGGATGGAGTAATTCTTTCTAGTAGAAGCATTAAAGTCCGCTTGAATTTGCTTCCATACGTTACTTTCGAATCTCCCCTGCACCCAGGTTTTGTCTTTGTTTTTCCAATCTTTTATTGTCATTCCAAATTTGATGTCAACTTATGTCGCAGTAAAGATGGTTTGATTTCCTCAATAATATTGTTAGACATTTCTATCTTACCTTGAACCGATTGTAAGAAACAAATACAATAAAATGCAAGTCATAAATTACATATTCAATTAAACAGAATGTCATGTTCTACTGTTAAAATCACACAAATAACAAATATGTTTTCTCTGGAGTAATAACATAAAAGTACACTGAGGAAACATTGATACTTAAAAAAGAGACCACAATGAACGAAAGCACACCTTAGTAGAAGAATTGAGTTGTTCCCGCTTCAAAGGAGCTGAGTTACTACCAACAGTTGACTCTAAATCGTCTGCTTTCAATCGGCAATAACAATAGGCACAAATCTACATCAATGAGCAAAAAACAAACGAAGTCAACAAAATGCGATGTACCAAACATAAATAAGAAATACAACACACAAAATACAAGCAACTGCAACCCTACAAAAATAGAGGAACACCTAACTTCTACAAATCATACCTGAACGCCTTCAGACTCCAGCTTCCAAGAACAGCGTCTCTTACGGGATACCCAAATTTTCTTATATGCCCAATCTCTCTTTCGGAATAAAATGTTCGGAGCACTGGAAGTAGATTCAATCTTCAAGTGATTTAAAGGCAGCCTCATCTACATATTTAACAGTGTTCCCGCTGATGTGGTATTGATGATGGGAAGTTGCCAGATGCAATTAATCGGTGGTTGGATATCAAATTGCCGAATTTGTGCTAAGGTGATGGGATTTTGATAGATTTAGGCCGGTTCTGCATTTACTCTGTTTGGGGCATGCAAAATCGGTGAACGGGTTACGAATTCGGGTGGGTGAACAGGGGAGGATGACATTAGGAACCTCACGGGTATCTGTTAACCTTCCTAATTATTTTATTATTTTTTTCCAACCTTGCAGACATGAACAATGTACTGTTAGTGGGTGTCCAAAATAGTACACTTCATTTTTTTCGAGTTTGAGTGAAAAACTAGAAAATAACTCTTGTCCAAATACAGCCTAGATGTAGATACATTAATAATAATAGAAAAAGAAGTAGTGGTAATGCATTCCATTATATATGAAGGATATAAAATCTACAGGAAACTTATATTAATGCAACATTTGATAGATAAAGGACCACTCCAATTTATCAAAGGCCTTCTTGATGTCCATATTAATAGCCATATAAGATGCTTTACCTTTTGTATTATGAAAATACCTTAATATTTCTCGTGTAATAATTATATTATATGTGGTTCTTCTACCTGCTAAGAAAGCTCCTTGTTGTGGACTGAAAAGATCATTTAGAAAAGGTTTTATCCTTTTTGCTAATATATTCAATATAATTTTATAGGATGTATTGCAAAGATTAATAGGCCTATATTTACTTATGATATTTGCATTATCTACTTTAGGAATTAAGACAAGACATGAATGATTTAAGCTGGAAGGTAATGTCTTTGTATTAAAGGATTTTTTAACTAGAGATTAAATATTAGGACCTAAATTAGACCAAAATTTTTGAAAAAAGAACTATTGGAAACCAGGGCAAAAACGACAGCCAGGGAGTTGCCGTTTCTAGCTCCTTGGTTGTCGATTTTGCCTAATATGGCGGTTCAACAGTGGTTTTTTGGTCGTCATTAAAAATCATTTCGTTTTTTGATAAACGGCGGCTACGAAACCTTCGTTTTTTATCAAATACGACACTTGGAAGCGAGATTGGCCAAAATGTAGTAAAAATTGATTTTTTTTTTTTAAAAAAAATTAAAAATAGGGCAAATACGGCAATTGTACAACCTCGATTTTTGGCTACCAGAAACGACGGTCCACTCAGCTGCCATTTCTTCCTCCAAATTTTTTTTTCAATTTTATTAGATATTTTTAGATTGAGCAGATACGATGGTTTATGACCATTGTTTTTGATATTTTTTAAAGAAAAAATTTGGTGTGCTTAAACACCATATTTTAATTAATCTAAGTGTTCTTATTAAAGATATTATTTTCTTCAAGGCTAAAAAGGTAAAAAGCCTTTTCACTCTAATATTTTCTTCAAAGAACACGTTCAATGGTCAACAATTTTTTATATTTAATGATAAGCTGACTAATTACTCGGAGAACACTCATGATAATCGTCACCAATTCTCACCTAACGTCTTCTAAAATATCTCGGTAATGACAATTAACTCCTATAAATAGGAGACTCATGAACAAGAACGACATGATGAACTTCATACCTAAACAATCTCCTTCTCTGTCTCTTATTCTCTCTCTTTCTCTCTCTGATTTTACTTAGAGTTTCCTTGTTCTTAATTAATCCTCGTCAAGGATTAATTCTTCTAGAAACTCTTTCTTTGTTCTCTTGAACACTTTTTGAGAGATTAACTATGAGAATTAACATCTTAATTCTCTTATTCAATTCATTTTCACATGAGAGCGTTCAAACTTCACAAAGGAAGCCCTAGAAGGCCTCTTTTGGGACCAAATTTGCCCCTTTCGAGACCACACGTAGTCCCTTTTAGGACATCTCTCTTCTCTTTCGGGAATTAAGGTTCCCTCTCGGGAACATTGAACTTCCTTCGGGCATCCTCTCTCCTCCCATCCGGGAGTCTACTTTTGCTTTCCTTGGGGAAACCCTAGTTTCCTCATTTGGAAAGTTTTCCTTTAGCCTTTTTTGGACCTTCTTGGTCCTTTTTATCTACCAAGTTTATCATATTTTCCTCTTTCACTCTCTCTTACACTTTATAACTCTTCTCTCTTAGTAGAGAATAGTTTTATCTGATTTTCACCCCCATCAAAATTACAATTATAATTATAATTAAATTAGATATTAAAATTTAATTACAGGTAAAAAATGAGGGTCGCTATTCGTCATTTCTACCCTAAATATGCAATTATTTTATTATTTTAATTAAAATAATTTTGAATATCAAACAATTAGAAAATAAAAGTAACATATGGTAATAAATTATAAATAATTCAAAAAACAAAATATTTCATTACATAAAAAAAGTATATAATAATTCATTCAATAAAAAGTATTTAATAATTTCAAAATAAAAGAGTTTAATATGAAACCTAAATCCTATATGTGAATGTCTACTATCCAATGCAAATTCGATAAATGAATTCAAACAATTGTCATATGCCAAACTAAATCAGTCATTTGATTTGATCCACACCGATCCATGTCACCCTACATCTGAGATTAAGAAAACAAAAGATAGGGCATAAAGTTAAGGACCATTTAACATAATTAAATGATATTAAATAACTAAATTTAGTAAATTTAAAGACTCATTTCATTAAAATTAACTAATTTGAGAACTTATGGTTAACTAATTTAGCCATAACTTAGTAAAATAATTAATGTTCACTTAGATCTAGTTACTTAACCTACCCAACTTACTTAAAGCTAACTAATTTTCCTACATTAAACTCTCATAAGTTTTTAATAACATCTACTTTGCTAAAATGTAGGTTTACTTAATGGTTCGTTCAAGAAAATTAAAAATTTTGGCAAAGTTTCCCCTAAAGAATGGACATTTTATAATTCAAACTCAACATTTCAACACAATATGAACATTAAATTTATAAAACAATCACTTAACTCCAAGTTATATAAGTCCTATTAACCCCACAAACAATTTAATGACTCAAATAAAAAACTTGACACGACTTCATTCAATAAGTAAAATTTACTCCACATATCTAACCTAACAAAAGTTAAATAAATTGGACATAACTATGTAATTTTAAGCTAAAATTGACTAAAATTACTTAATAAATTGACTTAAGTATATTTATTTAACTTAAATAAAAATTTTCTAACTTCCCTTAACTAAATTTAGTAAAGTTAAAGCTTCATTTCATTAAAATTAACTAATTTTAGGACTTATGGTTAACTAATTTAACCATAACGTAGTAAAATAACTAATGTTATTTTACTAAAACCATAACTTACTAATTTAACCATATCTTAGTCTAAAATTACTTACTAAAACCATAACTTACTAATTTAATTATAACTTAGTCTAAAATTACTTACTAAAACCATAACTTAATAATTTAACCATAACTTAGTCTAAAATTACTTACTAAAACAATAACTTAATAATTTAATCATAACTTAGTCTAAAATTACTTACAAAAATCATAACTTAATAAGTTAACCATAACTTAGTCTAAAATTACTTACTAAAACCATAACTTACTAATTTAACCATAACTTTGTCTAAAATTACTTACTAAAACCATAACTGAGTCTAAAATTACTTGCTAAAACCATAACTTACTAATTTAACCATAACTTAGTCTAACATTACATACTAAAACCATAACTTACTAATTTAACCATAACTTAGTCTAAAATTACTTACTACGTTAACTTAAATGAAGATTTCTTAATTTTCCCGTAACTAAATTTAGTAAAGTTAACTAATTTTAACTATAACTCACTAAATTAACTATGTTAACTTAGGTTTAGTTACCTAACGTACCTAACTTACAAAAAGATAAATAATTTACCTATAATTAAGTAACAATAATCCAATTTCAACCTCCACATATTAATATAAATAAATAAATAAATAAAACCCAAGAATCAAACATACATAACAAATGCTATAAAAATAACCATAATCCAAACAAAATTAAAGTCTATGCATATACATATATACTAATTAAAAATTACCAAAAATTTCCACTTCATACCCAACAATTACTAAAAACATACTCAAAAAAAATAAAATAAAAATCATATCATTAAACACTTTACCCATATACATATATACGTTATATAAACAAAATAATCAAAAAATTACTAATACAAACAGACACAATAACTAAAAATATGCAAATTCAAACAAATTAACACAAATAATCGATGAAAAATGGGGCATTTTGTTCCAAATTAGGGTAAGGGGTTTAAAGCCAAAAAAAAAATTTAAAAACTGTTTTTTTTTTCAACGAAACTAACGAGTTTAACTAACCCACAAAAATATAGCAAATTTTACCTAATTTATGAAATATTCTTACTCAAAATAAGGATTTACAGTGAAAAATTGGATCTGCCCCGATTAAATCGGGTCTGGGTCAATTTTTTTTAAAAAAAAAAAAATTGGATATGGGCCAAAAATGTCGGCCCGACTATCGTTTTTTGTTGGGCTAGGCCGTTGTTTTTGAATCCAATAAAAAAAAAAATTATTATTATTTAAGGTTTAGGGTTAGAGTATATTTTACTATATAAACTATTTTTAAACACTTAAATAATGTAATAATCATTATATATCTAATTTGATAGTAATAATCTAAAAAAAATTAATCATTTCATATATAAAGGTATAATATTTTAAAAGTGTAAGTTACGATGTATATATCTATATGTATTATATAAGGAAAATCTTATTATATATATTAAATAATTAATCTGACCATTGGATATAACCATGTATATATATAAATTATTCATATTTATAAAATTTTATTTTAATCGGATATTATTGCTTGATGTGTCATCCATTTATATTTCTATATTTAATACCGAAATTTACACATTTTTTTATTTTACAAAAATTAAAGTTTTAATCTGACCGTTAGAATTGTTATATAAGAAAAACTAAACCTACAAAATTTGAAGTTAATCTGACACTATTTCATGTATCATTCATCTACTTTTGCAATTTTCATATCGAAGTATATGCATTTTTTTTATTTTATAAAAATTAAACATTTAATTCAACCGTTAAGTTTATTAGAAATATATTAAAATGAAAATCTACAAAATTTTAAGCCAATCCGATACTATTTCACGTGTCATCCATCTA